>CAUYLG010014832.1:0-50679 GCA_963573385.1 Cacajao melanocephalus | reverse complement strand
TTATTAATCTGGCTAGTGGTCTATTTTGTTGAGCTTTTAAAAATAGATAAATAAATAAATATTGTGGGGATGTTTTGTATACTATAGTATAATGAATGCTTTAAACATGGCTATATTTAGTGGAAAAAATATACTTAGACCTATTATATAGTCTAACTCTGATTATTATATATTCTGTAACTTATAATAAATAAAAATATATTCTGTTTGTCCACAATATGATAGTACTAAAACTATCATCAAATCTATCTTGATACTACATTACTTTTAAAGTGAACCTACAAGGTTAATTATATCTTATATTCCATGGGAGTATGAAGCACATTGGGAGATAACTGGTATATTACAGAATTTATTAACAATAATAGATTTAAGTAACTACTAGGTCAAGGTAAGACATTTATTTGGGTGAAAATGCATTTCGTAAATTCAGAAGATTTATAAATCAGTTAACTTTGCTTGGGTATCTGCTCCCTGAACTTAAAATTACTCCATTAAGGTTGTTATAATAAATTCATTATTTACATTTTCTTCTAGTCTACATTCAGAAAAGTTCTTAATAGGTGTAATAATTTAACATAGTCAAATTTTTTAGTGAATATACACAAACCCAAAGAGAAATCCGCTAGTTCTGAGTGAAGAAGTAAATTGCACAATAAGCTACAACACTATAAAACGAATCCCCAACCCTCTTTAAAAGGCCATTTCACATCATTGGTGCATAATTAAGTGAATCAGGGAGGTTTCGTAATAAATGTATTTGCTTTCAATTATCTTCAGGAGAACCTGTCCAGATGATCATTTCCAAGCCCAGAGACTTCAGACAGAGCCTGTGAATAGTGCCTGCTGCTGTGAATCACAGGAATGCTTCAGAGAACTCATCTAGCCCTCTGTATTATACGTTAAACATTTAAGAGGAATATAGAAAAGGATGCTATACATAGCCTAATGTCCTGACAGTGTGTATCCCTGGGGCACTTCCTCTTATTCAGAAAACACTCCAGGAATCAGTGATGTATGAAAAAAGGAGGGCACTAAGAAACAGGGCAAAGGTGACAACTGAATAAAAGTTGCTGCAGGCTTTAACCTTAAAGTACTGAAGAAAAATATTTCTACTTAGCTTTGGTAGCAATACATGTAACAGAAGGCTGAAGTCCAAAAATCCCTAAGGTATTTGGAGATATAGAAAGGCCAGATTAGAGGTCCTATCTTTTCCTTCCTTCAGAGTCAATTCTTTGCTAACTCTACGGTATCTAGTACTAACATTTGTGGCAAAATCTTTGACTGACTAATTGAAACATGTTATAGGGGATTGTAGCAAAGCGCAAACCTAAATGGACATTGTCTTTGCCAAAACGCTATTCTAAAAATCTAGTTGTGGCTCTAGTTTGAATACCTTCAAAGCCTACATCTGATTTCCTGCTCTGGAATTAACCCAGGTATTTTAGTCTCAGCCTCATCTAGAGTTGTACCTTTAGAATCATTCATAGATTTTTTTAAAC
Source organism: Cacajao melanocephalus (assembly GCA_963573385.1). Taxonomy (NCBI): domain Eukaryota; kingdom Metazoa; phylum Chordata; class Mammalia; order Primates; family Pitheciidae; genus Cacajao; species Cacajao melanocephalus. Next base: position 49,177 of record CAUYLG010014832.1, on the reverse strand, counting down.
AGATAATAGAAAGGCAGAGAGACAAAAGAGAAATCTGTTTAAACAGAGAAGGATACTCAGAACAAAATGTGTATTTTGTGTGTGTCTTTTGTTTTCCTCTGTTTCTCTGTTTCTGTTTGCTTTTACTGTCTTTCTTAACATTCTTCCTATAGAGCCCTCAACCCAGAAATTCAATATTCTTATGCTGACCTCTAGGTTTGCAGAGGCCACATTTTACTCTTCACAGACCTACCTTCCCACAGTTAAGTTTCACTTGTATTTTTTTCCTTAGCTATCCAAACTTGGCCTTTGTGAAAATTATGAAGGACTAAAATTTTTTCATGAAGTTCCAAGTGCCTTCCCCATCCCTCTTGCCAAATCCAACTGCCCAACTCATGGCTTCTAAAACTAAAAGCTCAGTCTCATTGTTCCTCCTGACTGTGCTATTACTGCCACAGCCTCAGCTTTCCCATACTTTCATGAATTTGGTCAATGAACAATTATCAAAGAAAAACTCAACTCCGACCCTTTTTGATCTACCTTGTAAATGTTTAATGATCTCGCTCCACCCAGGACAGTCATCTCGAGCTTTCCTCAGTTCCCAAGGATTCAATAAGGGCTTGAGCTAATGACTTTTCTTTGGTTTTTCTTTTTCACCAGTTGTCTTGATCCTCTTTTCCTCAGGACATGGTTCTTGTTCAATATTGTGATTTGATACATCAGTCTAGGTTGTAGGTTGATGATTACCAACGGATGAATGTGCTCTCCCATTGTGACAAATGTGTGTCAATAGGTACCTGTAAGTAACTTAGAAGTTTAATCCAAAAAAGAATATGATAATTTTAATTTATCAGACTAAATAGGAGAGGTAATTGAAGCCAAGGAATGGTCCGTATTCAAAAATCATTCATGTTACCACTGTACCTGGTTTCTGTGTACCTATGCATTTATTCTAAGAACCTATCATCTATTTCAGTCTGCAATGAGAGATTGCCTCTAAGGAAGGTATAGCATTAAAAAATCTAAAGCAGACAAAATGAAGCCATGTCTTCACTGGAGCACTCTTGCCTCTCATTCTCAACTCTGAGGTATCTGCAATATTTCCTTTTCCTCAGGGGAGTATTATCACATATGTAAGATTTAAATACCTTACCACAGGTTTCTAATTGCTTTTGAGACAAACATGACATCAGGACTCATAATCAAGCCTGTTTATGAAGCACATGCATTTAGTGTTCAATTGATTGTGTCTTAAAATGAACTACTATAAAATATTCTTTCTATATGGGTGTATTTTTAAAATGGACTCATTAAAAATTGGAAAGTTGTCCTTGTGTAATTTTATTATCTATATCATTAAGGTCCTTTTTTTGCATTTAATTTGTTTGTTTGTTTATTTGTTTGTTTTTTAGAGACAAGGTCTTACTTCATCACCCAGCCTGGAGTTCAGTGGCATAATTACAGCTCACTGTAGCCTTCACCTCCCAGGTTCAATTGGTCTTTCCACCTCAGCCTCCCAAGTATCTGGGACCGCAGGTATGTACCACTATGCCCTGCTATAGAGATGAAGTCTTACTATGCTTCTCAGGCTGGTCTCAAACTCCCAGGCTCAAGCTGTCCTCCTGCCTTGGCCTCCCAAAGTGCTGGGATTACAGGTGTGAGCCACTGAACTCAGCCTCTGATTACTTTTTATTTCATCTTTTAAAATTCTGTTTGACAGAGCAGGAGCATCTCTGTCTTGGAGAAGCACCACCATTTCAAAGTTCCCCTTGATCAAAAACTGCCTAAATCCAAAGGGCATCAGCCTAACAGCTAAGGTCAGCATGACCATAAACCACAAATTACATCTCCAACCAGAAACATTCCAACCCTAAGATAAATCCCTCCCCAACCAGAGGGACACCCTCCCTGTTTGAGTGAGGCTTATAATGTGGGCCCCTCACCATCACAGGAAGAAATCTCTTCACTGCTGCTGCTGACAATGGAAGACTGAGGGTGTCCAGGATCCTTTGCCCTCACGTCCAGTGAGTCCACGGAACCCAGGGTGATTGGGATCGTGTCTGGTAAGATTATTTCCTTCCTGTTGGATACTGGTGTGAGTCTATCGGTATTAACTGAATATCAAGGTCCATTAGAACATTCATCCGTTTCTGTTGTTGGCATGAAAGGCATGCAAGTAATCCCATACAAAACACTGCCACTATACTGCACATTTGAGGGAGTCACCCTCACTCACTCTTTCTTGGTCATTCCCCACTGTCTCATTCCTTTACTAGGAAGGGGCATCCTACACAAACTAGGGGGAATCATTTATTTATTAGCCCTACATCGAAGCCACCCATACTTATTAATATGTTAACAACAAAACCCCTCCTCAGAAACTCCACAGCAAATAGACTTAAATCCCAAATTATTCAGCCAGGTAAATCCCCTAGTATGGAACACTGACTCCTCCATAATAGCTACTCTTCATTCTCCAAATCAAATTTCACTGAAGGATTCTAAGTGCTACAGAGTGGTCCCATCATATCCCCTCAACCCTAATGGATTACGGGGACTCAAGCCCATCATCTCCTGACTTTTGGCTGTCAATATTTTAATCCCCTCCCATTATCCACACAATACTCCTATTCTCCCTTTAAAAACTTGGATGGTTCCTATGGACTGGTTCAGAATTTGCAGCAAATCAACTCCTTCTCCTATTCTCTCAGACCCCCTCTCCTATCATGAATTCCTCCCAACAGTAGCCATTTCTCTGCATTAGTCCTCAAGGATGCCTTTTTCCTATTCCTTTACATCCCTCCTCTGAAAACCTTTTTGCTTTCACTTGGACCGACCCTGACACAGGCTTCTCCCAACAACTCACCTGGACTATCGTCCCCCAAGAGTTTGGAGACAGCCCTCACTATTTTAGTCAGGAACTTCAATTAGATCTCTCCCAACTACCTCTACAACCCAGCATTTTGCTTCAATTCGTAGATGATTTACTTCTTTGCAGCCCTTCTCTAGAACATTAGATTCAACACACCACCAGGCTTTTAAATTTTTTGGCTGAATCCGGGTACTGTGTATCCAAAAGGAAGGCCCAATTAACCTCTCCAAAAGTCTCATACCTACAATTAATCATAACTCCAAATATTTGAGAAATTCCACCCGGACAAAAACAAGACATTCAACAAATCTCATTTCCTGAAACCAGAAGAGACTTACTGTCTTTCCTTGAGTTAGTGGGATATTTCTAATTATGGATAGCAAATTTTGCAATTATAGCTAAACCCCTTTATGAACACATAAAAGGAAATGTTGACTAACCACTCATTTCAATGTCAGACCTTTATCATGCTTTCTCTCACCTAAAATGTGCCTTATTATGGGCCCCTGCATTAGGCTTTCCAAACCCCCTGAGACCCTTTCATCTATATTTACACATTTCTCATAATCAGGCCCTTTGACTATTAGCCCAACCCATGGGAGATTCCCTCCAACAAGTGGCATACTTTTCAAAACAACTAGATCCCATTTACAAAATCTGGCCCCTTTGCTTAAAAATTTTGGCCACAGAGTCTTTGATTATCCCAGAGCCACAAAAATTCATGTTCTATGAACCCCTTCAGGTATTTTCTTCTCACAGTCTGAAAGATAAGTCTCAGGCATAAGGCACTCACCTCCATCTCATCCTCTCACATGCAAGCCTTACATTCAATCTCCTTCAACCCTCTATCTCTCTTCATAGATGCTTCCCCCCAATCCCACCACTCTTTTGTCTTAAACACCAATTTTGTATCATGGACAACACTTATGTTCTGATTTAACTGAAAGTTCTCTCACCATGTCTCACCACCTTACTTCCACTCACATAAAGGGAGCTCCAGACTGGTTTATAGATGGCAGCGCATCATAAAACCCTCCCCTTCAAGCAGGATATGCCATCACCGAAGGATATCATGATAATACCTACTCTAGAAGAGTCACAGAGGCGGCCCCCTTGCCCTTGGGCACATCCTCCCAACCAGCAGAATTAGTTGCCCTAATAAGAGCACTAACCCTAGCAAAAAGAACACACAAGTTAAATATACACCAATTCTAAGTATGCCAATAACATCATCCATTCCAATGCCCAAATTTGGAGTGAGCAGGGCTATCTCTTGGCTAAGAGAACTCCTATCATTAATGAAAAATTAATCCATTATTTACTAAAGGCAGCTTTACTTCTAGAAAAGTTTGCAGTTATCTATTGCAAAGGACGTAAATCAGTAAAAGCCACATTTGCGTAGGGAATTGTAAGGCTGATTATTGGGCAAAACATGCCTCAACCAATCATTCAATCCCCCAATACCTATTTCTCCTCATACAACATATGCCCTCCTTTATCCAGAATACCAAACACAACAACTAGTCACGGCAAGGACACAATTCAAACCCCCATACCAGTTCATACAAAACAAATTAGTCATACCTGACCCTGAAGAAACAACTCTTTTATGGCACATTCGCTACCTCTTCCACACTAGCCATTCCCCTCCAAAACGTTTTGTAAGTTCCCATATATACATAATCCCAGATATAAAGGAACAGCTAAAAGGCATTCCCATAAATGTTCTATTTGCCAAAAAGCTTCACCCCATCCAACACTAGACCACCTTCTTTCCCAACCCATCAAGCTAGGGGACACCTTCCAGGATAGGACTGGCAAGTTAATTTCACCCATAAAAAGTAAAAAAGGTTTGATTTCTTCTACTTCTGGTGGATACATTTTCGGGATAGGTTGAGGCTTCTCCCACAACCAACAAACGGGCTTCTACTGTCACTTCCAAATTAATAACAGAAATCATACCCATGTTTGAGATGCCTCTTTCTTGTCAATCCAACAGTGGGTCTGAATTCATCTCTCAGACTTCTCAAACACTTGCACAAGCTCTAGAAATCACCCAGAAGCTACACATCCTCTCTCAACCTCAATCTTCATGAAAGGTTGAAAAACTAAATGTCATTCTAAAAACACCCTTACTGGGTACTCACTCCAAACACATAAAGACTGGGTTACACTTTTACTTTTGGTCCTTCTAAAAATTCAGGCACTCCCAGGTAAACCCTTAATGATCAGCCCCTTTGAACTCATTATGGGAGTCCACTTGCCCACTTTGTTCCTCCTGAGGTCAAGCCACACCTCTACCAACTCCTCTTGTTTCCCCTCTACTACATACCATCCGCCATTTCATTTGGGAATATATTGACAAATACCTGCCACAACCTGCCGCCAACTCCTCTAATGCCTTCCTACAGCCAGGAGACTGGGTCCTGGTTAAAGATCGCAGTCCTACCCCCAATTTCCCCCTCACACCTAAATGGAAAGGACCTTACCAAATCATCCTTACCACACCCATGGCAGCAAAACTCCAGAGACTCACTAACTGGATTAATTATAATTTTCTCAAGAAAACAGACTTCCCTTTGCCACATATAAAAAAAACCCAAATCTAAAACTCCTTCTGCCTTCTTTTGTGTCTCCACAGGACCCACTTCCCTTCACCTCACCCAAATTCCGGAGGAAAAGGAAGAGAAATCCACAGAAGTTGCCTGTGTCTCTTTCTCTCCCAAACTTTCATCGCTTCCTAACCAACCTTGTTACGGACCTTCAGTGGTACCCTTACAGAATTGCCATTATATATCCTGATTAGCTCCTTACTATTCTGTGGGACTTATGGCTTCAAGGAACTTTCCAGGTCTTTACTCCTACCCAAATAAACTTTTTCTCTTTTTGCTTATTTCTTTCAATATAAATTCCCTAAGTACATCAACCATACCAGTTCAACCACTCCTCACTGCTCTCAAGCTAGAATACTCTATAAACCTTACACAATCCCTTTTGCTGCAAGCTAACTCTTCCTTTCCTCTGGAATGCTGGATGCACTTATCGCTGTCTTCCTCAGCTTACACAGCCCTTCCTGTACCTCTTCATGACATTTTAACAGGACGCATAACCCTAATTTATAAACTCCAGAAAGGAGCTTCCTTTTTTGAAAGAGCTGACACTCTGCTTGGTGATTATCCCACTTCCAGGGCCAATCAGGCTAACCAATTATTTCAAACCTATTACAACTCCCTAAAATCCTTCAAGCCCCAAAGCCCTCCCATTGAAGGGCCTATAACTAAACACACCCCACTTTTACAACAAGCCTCACTTTGCTTTTCAGCCTCTGAGGGAAATTTCCCTGTAGGATCCTTAACACCTAACCAATGCAACCGCACTATCATTATTAAACACCCTTCTGACCATCAAACTAACCGAGTTGACTATCAAGTATCACCTGAAGCAAATGGAGCGTTTCTGCATCCGGCCCGTTTTACAGCTTCTCCCTCAACCAATGCCTCTGGCCTAACTTGTGCTGTCCCTGGTGTCCACCTTTTTCCATGGTTCAATGTCAATGGTACAACATCTGATCACATTAAATGTGTAAAAAATAATTCTTTCTATATCTCTACTGTAGTAGGTGTCTCCCTGGCCTCCTCCTTGTCCATCTGGAGTAATGAACCACAGGAAAGAAAAAACACCCCAACTTTAATTCACTTATTCTCTTTCCATATCTCTGCCTGTATTTATGACAAAAGTTCAGTTTTTTTGTGTGGCACCAACACATATCTTTGTCTCCCCACAAACTGGACTGGAACCTGTACCCTAGTTTATCTATCTCTCTCCGTTGGACTAGGTCCTCCTAATCAACCTTTGCCTATCCGTCTGTCCAATATGTTAGGAAAAGAAGGGCCATCCATGTCAATCCCTTAAGGCCACCTTGGGTATAACCCCTAGAATTGGATTGGGAGCAGGCAGATTAGCCACCTCCTTAACATATTTTAAGGTTCTTTCAACAGAGCTACAGGGCTCTTTAGAAGATATAGCCCAAAGCCTTATTAGAGTAGAAGACCAACCAGACTCCTTGGCTGATGTATTCCTCCAAAATAGATGGGGACTAGATCTTATAATGGCTGAAGAAGGGGGCCTCTGCCTCTCATTGGGTGAAGAATGTTGTTTCTATCTCAACCAATCAGGCCTAGTAAGAGACACTGCTGAAAAACTTAAAAAGGCAGGGAGGGGCACTAAAAAGCTAAGGAAATACCAGAACAATCAAATAAATTCTTGGTTTGGGAACAAAATCATAGCATGAGTCATCCCATTCCTAGGCCCTCTCCTAATAATGTGCCAAGGACTAATGTTCTTACCGTGCCTAATTAACTTTTTCAAAGATTTTAACTGACAGGATCATTGCCATTTCACAGACAAGTATCCAAAAACATCTCCAGAGGGCATTACTCCTGCAGTCAATCCAAGACCAGAAAACTCTCCATTCCCCCATTAGCAGGAAGTAGTCAGAAAGAACAAACCACCACTCATCCTTTTTATAACTGTAGGGTCTGGATTGACAGCAGGAGCATTGCCATCTTGGACAATCACTGCCATTTTAAAGTTCCCCTTGATTAAAAACTGCCTAAATCCAAAGGGTATCAGCCTAATAGCTGAAATCAGCATGACCATAAACCACAAATGATATCTCTAACCAGAAACATTCAAACCCTAAGATAAACTTCTCCCTAACCGGAGACATGTCAGCCCCAACCAGAGACAGGCCAGCCCCGCAATAAACTTCTACTCCACACAGAAACATTCCAAGCCTGTGATAAGCTCTCCCATCCTAAAACCCTTAAATACTCTTAGTCTGTAAGAGAGAGTGCTTCTGACTGAAATTGGCCAGAAGACCCTCTCAGGTTTATTCTCCAAAATAAACCTGTCTTTGACTGCTGAGCTGCTTTTCGTATTTTTTTTTTCCTCTTTATTTAACTCTTACAATGTTTACTATTACTATGGGAAATTTCAACCCTTTATTTCATGTAACTTTCCTGCCTCAGCATGTTCTATTAAGTTACTTCATGATATATGATAGTTTAAAAAATAAGAATGGATATTGTCAAATCAAAGTTTAAAAGTAAATAGTTTATAAACAATTATAAATAAATTATGAAAAATGCTCTGAGCTGGAAACCACCTTAAAAATTATTTGAAGTTTATATTCTCACAACTAATGTTCTAATTCCACAAGTCTTTTCTGGTGACACATAACAATGAGAATTTACTCTTTTATCATTTCAGAGATGAACCAGTTTCTTGATAGCTACCAAATTCTCAATTAAAAATGCAAATAGCTATCATTGCTATTGCCGGTGGAATGTGTAAATGTCTATTCCCACTACACTAACTAGTTTGAAAATATTCCTTGATGTTATTCTTTGAAACAGCTTCAGTAACTAGTTCTTTGATTGAATTAGAACTCTTATTTTTATAGTAATATTTTATTGAATTACACTTTTTCTCACTAAAAATGTCTTAGTACATGATGCATTTGTAATGGCCAGAAAACACATTCATTGTTTACTTTTAGACTGTGATCAAACTATATGCCAGTGATAAAATACTGATTTGTGATTTAAACTTCTCTTGAAGGAGGCAAATGTCGGTTCCTACCTAGGCTTGTTAGAACACTATCTCTGATACCTTATATACAATTCAGAAATAAAAATATGCTTGTATTTTGGAGAAGAAAAAGACAAGAAAAATCAAATGCTACATAACAACTGACCTTGTATAGATGATATTTCAAAAAAATACCTTATCAGCATGGGCGACATGGTGAGACACAGTCTCTATAATTTTTAAAAAATTATTATTAGCTGGGCATAGTGTGGCACATGCTTGTAGTCCCAACTACTCAGGAGACTGAATGGGAGGATCATTTGATTGCCATTATTACACCACTGCACTCCAGCATGGGTGAAAGAGAGAAACTGTATCTCACAAAATATGTAAAATAACAATAAAAGATACTTTAATACCAGGGATGAATTCTTTTGCACTGGAAATCTAATGACATTGTTCATCAAATTATCAATAAGATAAATGACATAATTAATAATTTTTGCCATGATATATATTAAGAAACATTTTTCATATAATACCAAAATAAGAAAAAATTGCTGTCCTTTTCTAAAATCACTTTGAGAATACTGAAATTAACTAGATCAATGTTGAAATGAGAACATTATAGATAAGTAATATTTGTAAAGGACTCCAAATATTTTAGTCTCTTGAGGATATTTGTTTTTCAAGTTTATTGAAAAAAAAATTTGGGCAATTAGGCAAGAAAAAGAAATAAAGGGTATTCAATTAGGAAAAGAGGAAGTCAAATTGTCTCTATTTGCAGACAACATGATTGTATATTTAGAAGACTCCATCATCTCAGCCCAAAATCTCCTCAAGCTAATAAGCAACTTCAGGAAATTCTCAAGATACAAAATCAATGTGCAAAAATCACAAGCATTCCTATATACCAATAACAGACAAACAGAGAGCCAAATCATGAGTGAATTCCCATTCATAATTGCTACAAAGAGAGTAAAATACCTAGGAATACAACTAACAAAGGATGTGAAGGACCTCTTCAAGGAGAACTACAAACCACTGCTCAAGGAAATAAGATAGGACACAAACAGATGGAAGAACATTCCATGCTCATGATTAGGAAGAATCATTATCATGAAAATGGTCATACTGCCCAAAGTAATTTATAGATTCAATGCTATCCACATCAAGCTACCATTGACTTTCTTCACACAATTGGAAAATCCACCTTAAACTTCATATGGAACCAAAAGTGAGCCTGCATAGCCAAGAAAATCCTAAGCAAAAAGAACAAAGGTGGAGGCATCATGCCACTTGACTTCAAACTATACTACAAAGCTACAGTAATCAAAACAGCATGGTACTGTTATCAAAACAGAGATATAGACCAATGGAACAGAACAGAGGCCTTGGAAGTAATGCCACACATCTGCAACGATCTGATCTTTGACAAACCTGACAAAAACGCAACTGGGAAAGGATTCCCTATTTAATAAATGGTGTTGGGAAAACTGGCTAGCCATATGCAGAAAGTTGAAACTGGATCCCTTCCTTACACTTTATACAAAAAATTAACTGCAGACGGATTAAAGATTTAAACATAAGAACTAACACCATAAAAACCCTAGAAGAAAACCTAGGCAATGCCATTCAGAAAATAGGCATGGGCAAGGACTTCATGACTAAAACACCAAAAGCAATGGCAACAAAAGCCAAAATGGACAAATGGGATCTCATTAAACTTAAGGGCTTCAGCACAACAAGGGAAACTATCATTAGAGTGAACCAGCAACCAACAGTTGGGAAAAACTTTTTGTGATCGACCCAGCTGACAAAAGGCTAATAACCAGAATCTATAAAGAACTTAAACAAATTTACAAGAAAAAAACAGATAATCCCACCAAAAATGGTAGGATATGAACAGACACTTCTCAAAAGAAGACATTTATACAGCCAACAAATATATGAAAAAAAGCCCATTATCACTCGTCATTAGAGAAATGCAAATCAAAACCACATTGAGATACCATCTCATGCCAGTTAGAATGGTGTTCATTAAAAAATCAGGAGACAACAGATGCTGGAGAGGATGTGGAGAAATAGGAATGCTTTTACACCATTGGTGGGAATGTAAATTAATTCAACCATTGTGGAAGACAGTGTGGCAATTCTTCAAGGATCTAGAAATAGAAATACCAGTTGACCCTGCAATGCCATTACTGGGTATATACCCAAAGGATTATAAAACATTCTATTGTAGAGACACATGCACACGTATGTTTATTGTGGTACTGTTTGCAATAGCAAAGATTTGGAACCAACCCAAATGTCCACCAATGGTAGACTGGAGAAAGAAAATGTGGTACATATACACATAAACAGCAAAAGCAATGGCAACAAAAGCCAAAATAGACAAATGGGATCTAATTAAACTTAAGAGATTCTGCACAGCAAAAGAAACTATCATTAAAGTGAACTGGCAACCAACAGATGATGGGGGATGGATGTAGCAAACCACCACGGCACATGTATACCTATGTAACAAACCTGCACGTTCTGCATAGCTATGCAGAACATACTATGCAGACATAAAAAAGGATGAGTTCATGTCCTTTGCAGGGACACGGATAAAGCTAGAAACCATCATTCTAAGCAAACTGACACAAGAACGGAAAACCAAACACCACATGTTCTCACTCATAAGTGGGTGTTGAGCAATGAAAACACATGGACACAGGGAGGGAAACATCACACACCGGGGCTTGTCGGGGGGTGGTGGGGCTAGGGGAGGGATAGCAAGGGGTGGGATATTAGGGAGGGCTAATATTAGGAGAAATACCTAATCTAGATAACAGAGGGATGGATGCAGCAAACCACCATGGCACACGTATACCTATGTAACAAACCTGCACATTCTGCACATGTACACCAGAACTTGAAGTATAATTTAAAAAAAGAGAATTCAAAGTTCAAATAGCAATATCTTTTATTGTGATATATAAATATTGTACATCTTTGTAATATATAAATATTGCATTTTTCAATGCTTTCTGAGTTATAATTTTTTTATAAAGGTCATATAAAATATCACAAAAAGTCTGATTTTTAGTGAAAAAAGTGCCTTAAAAATAATTATTTGATGTTTCATTTCAAAGAAAAAAGAAGAGCAAAGATATATTTCATAACAAATGTGTTGGGTTTTTTACTCAAAAATATTTGTTTATGAAATATTTCACAAGTTAGAATGCATTGGGAATTGCGTGCAAATGTTGTATAATATGTTTGTTAATTATTAATCTTGATTTCTAATTGCCACATTTTTCAAATTGATGATGTTTTGCAATGAGGCACACAAAGATACATTTGGGGGAGTAACTTTTGAAACACTTTCTAAAAATTAAGTCATTACTATGTGTGTAAATTCGGAAGGAATTATGGGGTTTTAATGGTGCATACATTTTAAAACAGTATTATTACTATAAGCCTGACTACATTAGGGTAGTTACACAAGGCTTCAAGAAGGGGGAAATTCCGTTAAAATCATAAACCATTGTATGGCATATGTATAATTATAATAATAATCCCAATTCTTAATGCATTGTACATCCGTAGTTAATGGACTCTACAAAGAAATACTACTAACCAGCAAGCTCACAAATTCTTGCACCTTCTCTCCATGTCTACTACCAATACAAGCTAAGCCTTTTTCTTTTTTACTAGGGTTACAGCAATAGCCTTGTAGCTGGTTTCCCTATGTTCAATCTAGTGGAAGCTCCTTAATTTGTTACTTTAATTATTTGATAAATGCCAGTCACAGCCTTTAACTTATAAGTTCCCTGAGAGCAGGAACCAAACTGTTTTTGCTCAATATTGTATCTTAGTGTCTGGCACATGGCAAACACTCAATAAATATTTGCTTGATAAATGAAACAAAGTACAAAATAAATAAACTAGGAAATACAGCACAAAACATTGATAATGTGGTTTTTCTGGCAGAATGATATCTAGATATTTTAATTGCTTTTCTAAATTTTGAAAATAAATTAACAATGATATTTTATTGGTTTTATAATAAGAATAAAATAAAGGTTTTTATCTTATAAACTACTTAAGTTTTCTTAACAATTCACATTTACTATTTGTGTATTTTCTGTTGAAATTTATTGGTACTTTTAGCCTGTTTCATTCTTTAGGAAAAATCAATTAGCATATTCATGGCAAATTATTGCCAGCAATTTCATCCTTCTCCTTTGTCTTAAAATTAGTTACTTCAGAATAGGAGTCACTGCCACCCAGGATCCAATGATTTTCCCACCTCAGCCTCCCAAGTAGCGGGGACTACGGGCATGCGCCACCATACCCGGCTAATTTTTTGTACTTTTTCATAGAGATGGGGTTTCACTATGTTGCCCAGGCTGGCCTTGAACTCCTGGGCTCATGAGATCCACCTGCCTTGGCCTCTCAAAATGCTAGTATTACCAGCATAAGCCACCATGCCCAGATAATATTTCCTCCTTTTTATTGCTCTTCTGGAAGGCTTTTCAGCTCTAATATGCTTATTTTATCGAGGAAACAAGAGTGAAAATAAAAAAGATTTATACACTATGTTTTAGAAAGAGAGACACCACTGATTTTACAAAGGGAAGCTTCTTTCTCTATGATGCTGATGCTCAACCTTCCTTCCTTGCAGAAAGCTAAATAGGACAAAGGTTAATGTCATCACAAAATAGTCTAGATACAATAATTTCCAGAGCCCTGGGCTTGATACAAATTAATAACTCAGAGTCAATCATCTTATAACTAATTATACTTGAGCTTATTTTCCTCAATTGCCTTTTTTGTGTCAAAATCCGGTCATGTAGATAAATTTCATGATCTATTTGAACATACAAACTTATATCATAGCTAAATGATCTGACTTTGATATATTTGTCTTATTATTTCAAAATATCTGGTTAGATCATGTTTCCTACTTTATATGCTGCCTTTCTAGGCCAGACTGACTAATATACTACATTAGAAATGGAAGCAGTCTGAATTTCGATGAAAAAGTAATGAATGTTTTGCAACAAACCTGTATATTATTGGATACGTAGAAAGGTTAAGAATACTGAGACATATACTTACATCCATACCCTGGTTTATTATATGCAACTAAATTAAATTGTTTCCAAATTTTGCTAACGATTCTAAGAATACAATCCTTATGTTAATGTTGAAAACAATTGCATTTTTTATTGTTTCGTTCATCAGTTTTGTGTCATAGTTTTGAATCCAAGATACCTTACATAGCAATACTTTGCTTTTAACTATTTGAAGAGATACAAGTATAAAGTATTTTTTCATCTTAATCAGAGGTGGTCATAGATTTTTAAAAAATACAGTGTCTGATCAGGAAAAGAAGCTATCACTGATAGAATTTTTTAAAAACATAATTTTTAAAAAGTTATTTTCTATGACACATCATACTGTAACATTGAGATTCATAATACCCTGCCTGGCAATGAGGATAAAAATAATTAACAAATCCTTCTTCATTACACATGTAGAATTTTTACTTCAGCCTAATTTCCATGGTAATTAGTTTATGTCTTTATTAAAGAGATTCTCTGGAAAAGTTCAAATTCAACTTTATCATAAGTAGCCAACTAGAGGATTTATTTTTCCCAAGAGAAACAAGTCGATAAAATTAAAATTATTCAATTTTATCCGAAGGGACAATTTCCAGATGTACATTCCATGTGCAACCAAATCCTTCTGAGCACAATCTGAATGGCAACAGTGAAGCAGATCTCCTTCCAGAGAATGTAACCTTTGTTGTATTTGGACGTTTAGACAGGGTCTTGTGTTTGTTTCCTTGTTTCTTTGATTTTATGGAAAAGGCTTTGCAACTTTTTAAACTTCTTTCTGTCAAATAGAAAAGTATTAGGTTTTCAAAGGAAATTTTACCTATCTAATTACTTTTAACAAATTCAAATTCTGATGGCACATATGAAGATATACGATGTGCTTTGAACATTTTCTGTCTTGCTTTAGAAAGTACTAATATCAGAAATGCATTTTCGTGTGCTTTTTCTGAGATATTAGTTTTTTAGGAAATCAGTAAAAATACTGGATTCTAATAGAAATGGCAAAAATTTCCCCATTCAGTTATATATACATGTAAAAATTTAAATCACCATGAAGCATTTATATCATCATTTTAAGTAGATAAAATTTATTCTAAAAGACACTCATTCCCGCAAGCTGCCAAGCAATTTTATATAATAGTTTTATGTATAATCAATCGTTTGTACAGCTATCATGTGAATTGATAATCCTAATCACAATGGAAGTTTGCATATGTTTTTATTATTATTATTTATTTCATTTTTCCAAGATGGCAAATTGGAGGTAGTGTTAGCAAGACTCTCCCACTTGGAAAGGCAAAATACTGTGTAGATATCCACACTGTGAACTCTCTTTCCAAGAAGAAATGCAGAAACTTAACAGGAAAAGTGAAATCTGTCAGTTCTCTGAAAGAAGCTGCATGCTGCAGCCTACACTACGAGGCAGGCAAAAAAGTGTAAGTTCCCGGAATGTGAGAGGGAGAGAGACTGCCTTCAGGATATACACTCCCACCAGATAACCTGGAAATCCCGGCCACAGGAAAAGCCTTCACACTACACAGAGCTGGTATTGATTTAGAGAGCAGTGAGGAATGGGAAGAGCCTTGTGTGAGACCTCGTGGAAGTCTTCCAATTAACTCAGGGCAACATTTTCAGATTGAAAGAAGCTCCTATCTGAATTTTGTGAAATAGCTATTTCCCAGGGAGGCTTCTGGTCTGGGGCAGTCTTAGTTCTGAGTATAGACATCCTGGATTTTAGCTTGCTGCTGTTAGTGGAAATCTACAGGCGTGAGATCTGCCTTGCCAAGATCATGAGATCTAGGTGGGGCTTACTGATGCCTGCTATGCCCTATTTCTTGCACAAACTCTTCTGTGCAGTAGAGGTAGCTTTGCTCCACTGTGGAACATTACATCAGTGGTGAGGTAACTGTCCTCCAACTCCCACAGTGGCTGCAGATTGCCCCTCATATGGAGAGTCAAAGCATGAATCTGTCTAACCCAACCCCCTCCTAATTTTGCCCCTCTACCCATACTGATAGCCTAAAACAAAGGACAGAAACTTTTGGGAGCTTTTTGTCCCCATCACCTGAGAAACCTGAGTACCTCCTTTGGGTAACATAAGGCAAGAACAAATCTCAACACTACTACTGCAGCTGATGCTCCTTTGCAAGTACAACCTCCTAGCTGGAGGCCAACCAACACAGTCCATGAAAGCACCTTCAGGTAGATAACAATGCACCCAGGAAGGAGAAAACTCATACATGATATCAGCCATCACCATTGCCTGCACCAACCTGACTAGCCAGAAGGTCCTGATTCTGTCTGTGTGACCAGTTTATTAATACTACAACTGGCATTTGAAAAGCCAACTCACTAAGGCTATCTATAGCCAAGAAATTTCAATGAGTCTAGGTTACTGCCCTGCCACCTGTATCAGAACTAGTGCCGCTACTGGGTACTTGCTACTGGGAGACTTGATGACAAGTCACATCTCTGAATCCCTTGCAGACGTTTCCCAGCACCAGCCGGGAGTGTGGCAGACCTATTAGGCAGCTGGGCCCAGAGGAGCAACAGCATTCACAGTCTGGCTCTCAGGGGTTCCTACTCCTAGGGGAAGGGGTAGTACATCACATAAAAGGAACACTCTACGGGACAAAAGTATCTGGATAGCAGGCCTTGAGTCCCAGATTTTTCCACTGGTGGAAAGGTTCTTTCAGCAGAGGCACAGTTGTGCTGGGCTCAGCAGGGAAAGCCTGAAGTTCTACTCCAACAGTCAGGAAGCCCTGGTGTTTATGAAGGGTCTTGGAGAAGAGGAAATATTCCCCCCTTTTCCACCACTGACGACATAGCTGGGACGTTTCCAGCTTTTCTGAAACACTTCAAGGTGATTACATCCACACAGGAGGAGCATCCTCCAGGTGCAAGCTTGCAGGAGATGTAGAGTCAACATTCCTCTCTACTTGGAGCATCAACATTCCTGCATAATAAAAGAGATGTCTGCCTGATTTGAATACCCAGAACACTGGGTCAAGAGTATGTTTGGGAGGTGAATTGCTTTCCTACTGGCCTGGCAGGGGAGTTCAGATGGCTCCAGTCCTTTCCTCTGATAAGACCTCAGTGTAACTCACTGAAAGCTCCCACAACCACCTCTGTCAAGGCTAAGACCTCTACCCACCTTTGGGTATTGCATTCACCAACCTGCTTTAGCAGTAACCAGTTTTTACCTAAGGATGCCTTCCACACTGGCCAGAAACTGAATGATTCAACCCAGTAAATAAAATATGGGGAATGAATAAATAAATAAAGAAATAAAGCATCCACAGTAGTCTGGCTCAGTAAATAAAATACTGGGGAATATTCAACCCAGTAAATAAAATATTCAACCTAGTAAATAAAATACTAGGGAAAAAAAATAAATAAAAGTGCTAACCACAGCAAGTGAACTTCAAGAGATTTCTGCCACTGCAACCGCATAGGAGACGGAACTTCTCACATACCAAGCATATTTCCACTACAACTAGCATCTGAAAAAGCAATCATATAGAGACGCTGTATAAACATGGATCTCCTATAAAGCCTTTACCCTGAAAGCATCAAGAGCTGAATTAGACTACAATAAACTATAAACATTAAAGTCATATGCTTAAAGGGAAAAAGGAAAATTTCAAAATTAACACAGTGAAATCAAAAATAAAATCCAGAAAAAATAGAAGAAATATCGTACCCAAATGAGAAGGAACCAGAAAAATAATTCTGGTAATATGACAAAAGAGGACTCTATAACTCCCCCCCAAAAAAATCACACTGGATCCAAGCCCTCTGGCAATGGAGTCAAATCTAGATAAAATATCTGAAATATCAGATGAAGAATCCAAAAGGTTGATTACTAAGCTACTCAAGAAACCAACATAAAGAAAGTAAAAACAAACAAATAAACAAAAAGCAATTCAAATGTGAATAAAAAGTTTTCTAAAGAGATTGATATCTTAAGGAAAACCAATCGGAAGTTCTGGAAATGTAAGACATACTTAGGGAATTACAAAATACAGTGGAAAGAAGTTTCAAGCTTGAAAACAAGACTTTTGAATTAATCCAATTAGAGAAAAATAAAAGAAAAAAGAATCAAAATAAAGTCTTCATAAATATAGAATTATCTAAAATGACCAAACCTAAGAATAATTGGTGTTCCTGAGATAAAAGAGAAAGCTAGAAGTTTGAAAAACATTTTTGAGGTAATTATTGAGAAAAACTTCCATGGCCTTGCTGGAAACTTAAATATTCAAATAGAAGAAGCTCAAAGAACTCCTGGGAGATTTACTGCAAAAAGGTCATCACCAAGGCATATTGTCATTAGGCTATCTAAAGTCAACACTGAGGAAAAAATTCTAAGACAAAAGCATTGGGTAAACTATAAAGCAAAACTCATCAAACTATCAGCAGACTTCTCAACAGAAACTTTAAAAGCTAGGAGGAACTGGGGACCTATCTTTAGATTCCTGAAACAGAATAACTGTCAGTCAATAAATTTGTAGACAGCAAAACTAAGTTTCATAAATGAAGGAATAATAAAATCATTTCCAGTCAAACAAATGTCAAGGAAATTTGTTACTATCAGACCAGTAGTTCAAGAAATGCTAAAAGAAGTTCTAAACCTTGAAATGAAAGCTTGATACGTACCAAAATAGAACCTCTTGAAAGCATAAAATTGAAAGAGCCTATAAAACAATAACAAAACAACAGAAGACAAAGTATCTAGGTGCATTAGTCTGATTTCATATTGCTATAAAAAAAACTGCTCAAACTGGGTAATTTATAAGGGAAAGAAATTTAATTGACTCACCGTTCAGCATGGCTGGGAAGCCTTAGTAAACTTACAATCATGGCAAAGGACGAAAAGGAAGCAAGGCCCCATCTTCACAAGGTGCCAGGAAGAAGTGCTGAGCGAAGGGGGAATAACCCCTTATAAAACCGTCAGATCTCATGAGAACTCACTATCATGAGAACAGCATGGAGGAAACTGCCCCAAAGAGCCAATTACCTCCACCTGGTCTCTCCTTTGACATTGGGGATTATGGGAATTATAATTCAAGATGAGATTTGGGTAGGGACAGAAAGTCTAACCATATCATTTTGCTCCTGGCTCCTCCCAAATCTCATGTCCCTTTCATGTTTCAAAACCAATCATGCCTTCTCAAAGTCTTAATTCATTCCTGTAGTAACACAAATGTCCAAGTCCAAAGTCTCATCTGACACAAGGCAAGTCCATTCTGCCTATGAGCCTGTAAAATCAAAAGAAAGTTGGTTACTTCCTAGATGCAATGGAGGTACAGGCATTGGGTAAATAGTCATTCCAAGTGGGAGAAATTGGTCAAAACAAAGGGGCTACAGGCCCCATGGAAGCCTGAATTCCACCAAGGGAGTCAAAGATTAAAGCTCAAAGCTCTGAAATAATCTTCGATTCCATGTCTCACATCCAGGTTACACTGATGCAAGAGGTGGGCTCCCACAGTCTTGGGCAGCTCTGCCCCTATGGCTTTACAAAGAACAGCCCCCATCCCAGCTTATTTCATGGACTGACATTGAGTGTCTGTGGTTAGTGGGGCTGGTGGTAGACTACACTTCTGCATGCTGGTGGGGCAAGTAAAGCAAAACCCTCCTACACAGACACACACCAACAAAGTTATATGAGGAGATGCTGTGGGCTTTGTAGAAGCTGCAGTATCAGAAGGGAACATGTGGGCTGCTGCATGGATGTAGGGACCACTTTGCTGGAGCTCTCTATTGGTCAGACACAGTCCACTGTTGCAGAAGCTATGGTGTTTGCCTCCAGGTCACCCAAGACTTCCCTGTAAGCAGGCATGGCTAGATTTTGGCCCTGTGAGAGGCCAGCAGACCAAGGAGTGCTCTAGGTTGGACCAGGCCCATCTGATGTGCAAGAATGCCCTGCAGAGATAAGGTCTGACAGTTCCCCTAGAGAGATGATGGTCATCCTAGAGAGATGGCCATCTCTAATCATGATCCACTAGAGATGCTACCACGCCAAATCCTATGGGCTTCATATCAGTTAGCTTGCTGCCCCACCACTTAACTGAGCAGCTTTCCCTGCCACTTTAATTGTCTGTGGTGGTCAAGGGATCCCCTTCTTTAAGGGTTCCAAAGGCCTGTTTTGAGTGTGGGTTGCTCCTTTGCAGTTAAACTCACCCATTCTGCTAAAGTTGTTGTGGTTACAAAATGAGTCCCTGCGTGCAGTAACCAATGAGGGGTTCCCAGTTTTCTTCCCCTTCAGCCCAGCTTCTATGTCTTTCCTCTACCCACTCTTAATACCTTTCCTCTGAATATCTTTTAAAACCATGCCAAGCAGTCTCTGTCTCAGTCCCTCTGTGGGAGCTGTTCCACTTGTCTGCATCTAGGCAGTCATTTTGCTTTTCCCTAGTAATTGTTGTATGAATTTGGAAGCTTCAATGTTAGGTACACATAAAATTAGAATTGTAATATCTTCTTGTTGGATTGATCCTTTTATCATTCTATAATGATCTCCTTTTATTTTATTACTGCTGTTGCTTTGAAGTCTGTTTTATCTGATATAAGAATAGCTACTCCTGCTTGTTTTCGGTTTTTATTTTTATTTGCATGGAATATCTTCCGCCTCTTTACCTTGAGTTTATATGAATGCTTACATTTTAGGTGAGTATCTTGAAGACAGCAGATATTTTGTTTTGATTCTTTGTCCATTCTGCCAATCTGTATCATTTAAGTTGGACAATTGTCATATTCAACATTAATTGTTAATTGTTATTATATTACAATTATATTAATTGTTACCTCGTGATATGGTTAGGTTTGTGTTCCCACCCAAATCTCATCTTGAGTTATAATTTACATAATCACCAAATATCAAGGGAGAGAAGACATGGAGGTTATTGTATCATGGGGCACATTCCCCCATGCTGTTCTTGTGATAGCGAGTGAGCTCCCGTGAGATCTGATGGTTTTATAAGGAGCTCTTCTCCCTTTGCTCACCACTCACCTTTTTTCTGCCTTGTGAAGAAGGCATCTTACTTCCTCTTTGCCTTCTGCCACGATTGTAAGTTTTCTGAGGCCTCCCCAGCCGTGATTAACTGTGATTCAATTAAATGTATTTTCTTTATAAATTACCCAGTCTCAGGCAGTTGTATGTAGCGGTATGAACATGGACTAATACAGTAAATAGAAACTACAGGGAGTAGGATGTTGCTATAAAAATACACAAAAATGTGGATACAACTTTGGAACTGGGTAACAGGCAGAGGATAGAACAGTTTGGAGGGCTCAGAAAAAGAAAGATGTGGGAAGGGTGAGAAAGTTTAGAACTTCCTAGAGACGTGTTAAATGGTTTTGACCAAAATGCTGATAGTGATATAAATAATGAAGTCCAGGCTGAGTTGGGTTTGGATGGAGAAGAGGTAGCTTTTGCTATGCTTTAGCAAAGAGACTAGTGGCATTTTGCTCCTCCCCTTGACATCTGAGGAACTTTGAACTTGATGGAAATAATCTGAAATTGAGATCCACCACTAAGCACCATTGCAGATGCAGCCTTGGTGGGCACAGAGCCAGCAAGCCCAGCCCCCAGATGAACCGCATTCTCATGCTAAAACTGCGCAGAGAACAGTAGATTCTCTTACAACCTGAGTGATCAGAACTGCTTGCAGGTCACAGAAAGGACACCCAGACAAGTGCCAGCCAGTACTCCAACCGAAACCAACATCACCTTCAGTGCAACAGTGCACAGAGTCTCCAGCAGGAGCCCCCTGTTTGCCCCAGAGTTTTCTTTCCTCCCCTCTGCCACTGTGGTGAATGCCTGTAGGGAGGCAGGCACCCCTGCATTCACTAGCACTCTACTGCAGCTGCTGCAACTCTACCCATCTTCCAGTATAGTGGACTCCAAAACTCAAGGAGACAGGTAACAATGTCTGCAACTGACACAAATCCCCCAGTTAAAGCATGCAGTCCAGGAGTTGAGAGCTGATCATTGGCCCACAAAATCTCCAAGAAATGAAATCAGTTAGCTGAATCCCCCTTATGACACAATCAAACCCTCAAGGTCATCAAATAGCATAAAAGAAAAAAATTTATAGGTCAGCAATCTCAAAGATAGAAGTAAATAAACCCACAAAGATAAGAAAGAACAGTGTAAGAAATACATATAAATACTAATTTTAAATGTAGATGGAATAAATGCTCCAATTTAAAGACACAGAGTGGCAAGCTGGATAAAGAATCGAGACTCATTGGTGTGATATCTTCAAGAGACCCATCTAACAGACAATGACACACAGGCTCAAAATAAAAAATATAAAGAAAAATCTACCAAGCAAATGGAAAACAGAAAAAATGCAGAATTTGTAATCCTAGTTACTGACAAAATAGGCCTTACATCAACAAAAATCAAAAAGGACCAAGAAGGAAATTGCATAGTGATAAAAGGTTAAATTCAACAAGAAGAGTTAACTATTCCAAATATATATGGACTGAAACACAGGAACACTCAGATGCATAAACCAAGTTATGAGAGGATCTCACACAGTAACAGTGGGAAACTTTAACACCCCGGTGACAATATTAAGCAGATAATCAAGACAGAAAATTAACAAAGATATTCAGGACCTAAACTGGATCAAATGAACCTTATAGGTACCTATGAAACTTTTAACCTAAAAACAACAGAATATTAATTCTTTTCATTGCCACATAGAACATATTTTAAAATCTATCACATAATTGGAAGTAAAACACTCCTCAGCAAATGGAAAAGAACTGAAATCCTATCGAAGAGTCTTTTAGACCACAGCATAATCAATTAGAAATCAAGACTAAGAAATTTACTCAAAATCCTACAATTACTTGGAAATTGAACAACCTGCTCCTAAATGACTTTTAGATAAATAATAAAATTAGGGCAGAAATTTTTTAAAATAATGAAGACCAAGATACACCATACCAAAATCTCTGGGACAAAGCAAAGGCAGTGTTGAGAGGGAAATTTACAATGTTAAATCCCCACATCAAAAAGTTAGAAAGATTTCACGTTAACAACCTAACATCACAATTAAAAGAGCTGGGGAGCCAAGAGCAAACAAATCTCAAAGCTAGCGGAAGATAAGAAATAACTGAAATCAGAGCTGATCTGAAAGAGCTAGAGACACACCAAAAAATTCCAAAGATCAATGAATCCACATGCTGTTTTTTTTTGAAAAAAAAAAAAAATACATAGACTACTAGCTAGACTAACAAAGAAGAAAAAAGACAGAAGATTCAAATAAACACAATTGGAAATGACAAGGGGCATATTACCTCTGACCTCATAGAAATACAACCATCAGAGAATATTATGAACACCTCTATATGCATAAACTAAAAATACAGACAAAATAGATAAATTACTGGATATACCCTCCCAGGAATGAACCAGTAAGAAAATGAATCCCTGAAGAGAACAATAACAAGCTCTAAAATTGAGTCAATAATAAATAGCCTCCCAACCAAAAAAACAGCCCAGGACCAGATGAATTCATGGCTGAATTTTGACAGAAGTACAAATAAGAGCAGGTACCACTATGGCTGCAAATATTCCATAAAATTGAGAAGGGACTCCTCCCTACGTCATTCTCTGAAGACAGCATCATCCTGATATCCAAACCTGGCAGAGATACAATCAAAAAGAAAACTTCAGGCCAGTATCCTGAACATATGAACATAGATACAGTAATTATCAACAAAATACTAGCAAACTGAATCCAGCAATACATCAAGAAGCTTATCCACTGCAATCAAGTAGGCTTTATCCCTGGCATGCAAGGTTTATTCAACATATGCCAATCAATTTATGTGATTTAGCACATAAATAGAACTAAATACAAAAATCACATAGCTATCTCGCTAGATACAGAAAAGGCTTTCAATAAAATTCAACATGATTTATATTAAAAACTCTCAATAAATTAGGTATGGAAGAAACATACCTAAAAATTATAAGTGCCACATATGATAGACCCATAGCTAACATCATACTGAATGAGCAAAAGCTGGAAGCATTTCCCTTAAAAACAAGCACAAGACAAGGATGCCCTCTGTCATCACTCCTATTAAACATAGTATTGGAAAGTCTTGCCCAGAGAAATCAAGCAAATGAAAGAAACTATCCCTGTTTGCAGATGACATAATCCTATATGTAGAAAACCCCATAGCGTCAGCCCAAAAGCTTCTTAAACTGATAAACAATTTCAGCAAAGTCATAAAATACAAAACTAATGTGCAAAAATTAATAACATTCCTATACACTCACAACAATCAAGTCAAGATCCAAATCAGGAATCTACTCTCATTCAGGATTGTTACAAAGAAAATAAAATACTTAGGAATACAGTTAACTAGAGGGGTGAAAGATCTCTACGAGTAGAACTACAAAACATAGCTCCTTGAAGTAAGAGATGACACAAACAAATGAAAAAAAATTCTATGCTTATGAATAGGAAGAATCAATATTGTAAAAATTAACATACTGCCCAAAGCAATTTATACATTCAACAATATTTCTATCAAACTCCCCATGACATTCTTCACAGAACTAGAAAACACCATTTTAAAATTCATATAGAACTACAAAAATTCCAGAATAGCCAAGGTAATCCTAAACAAACAAACAAACAAAAACAGACACACGGACCAATGAACAGAATAAATAATGTAGAAATAAAACTGCACACTTACAACTATGTGGTCTTTGACAAACCTGATAAAACCAAGCAATGGGAAAGGGATTCTGTATTCAATAAACGGTGCTGGGATAACTGGCTAGCCATATGCAGAAGATTGAAACTGGACCCCTTCCTTATACCATATACAAAAATTAACTCAAAATGGATTAAATACTTAAATGAAAATCCCAAATCTACAAAAATCCTGGAAGATAACTTAGGCAATACCATTCAAGACATGGGCACAGGCAAAGATTTTACAATGAAGTCTTCAAAAGCAATTGCAAGAAAAGCAAAAATTGACAATGGGATCTGATGAAACTGAAGAGCTTCTGCACAGCAAAATAAACTATTAACAGAGTAAGCAGACAGACTACAGAATGGCAGAAAATTTTTGCAAACTATGCATCCAACAAAGGTCTAATATGCAGCATCTATAAGGAAGTTAAACAAATTTACAAAGAGAAACCTCATAAAACTTGCAGGCAAAGTACATCAAAGAGACTTTGCAAAAGAAGACATACAAGTGGCCAGTAATCACATGGAAAAAGTTCAGCATCACTGATCATTAGTGAAATACAAATCAAAACCACAATGAGATACCATCTCACACCAGTAACAATGGCGATTATTAAAAACTCAAAAAATAACAGATACTGCCATACGTATATAGTGTTGTTTGGAGCATAAATTTGTTCAACCATTGTGGAAGACAGTGTGGCGATTCCTCAAAGACTTAAAGACGGAAATAACATTCAACCCAGCAACCTCATTACCGTGTATATACCCAAAGGAGTATAAATATTTCTATTATAATGACACACGCACACCTATGTTCATTGCAACACTATTCACAGTAGCAGGGAGATAAAATCAACCTAAGTGCTCATAAATGATAAACTGTATAAAAATAATGTGGTACATATACACCACGGAATACTATTCAGCCATAAAAGAATGAGCTCATGTTCTTTGCAGGGACATGGACGGAGCTGGAGGCCATTATCCTTATAGGAAACAAATGCAGGAACAGAAGACCAAATGCCACATGTTCTCATTTAGAAGTGAGGACTGAATTATGAGAACATGTGGACACATAGAAGGGAACAAAACACAACAGCGTTTTTCAGAGGGAGAAATAACAAGCAGTGAGATTGAATCAGTAATGAAATATTACCAACCAAAAAAGCCCAGGGCCAGATAGAGTCAAAGCTGAACCCTACCAGATGTTCCAAGAGGAATTGGTATCAATACTACTAAAACTATTCCAAAAGATTAAGAAAGATGGAATCCTTCCTAATTCATTCTATGAAGCTAGTATCATTCTGATACCAAAATCAGGAGAGAATATAACAAAATAAGAAAACTAGAGATCAACATCTTTGATGAACATAGATGCAGATTCAGAAAGGAGAGGGTAAAGGGGAGGTGTGGGATAAAAACATACATATTGACTGCATAGTACACTATTCAGGTGATGGGTACACTACAATCTCAGAATTCACCACTGTGTAATTCAGCCATGTAACCAAAAAAGAATCGTACCACAAAAGCTATTGAAATAAAAAAATTAAAAAGAGCAAAGTAAATAAATCTTAAATAATTAATATTATTTTGAAGTGAAATAAATAGCCTCAGTGTAAGATACAGGTGAAGAAAGCAAAGTTTTAAGCATCAAAGTAGAAAAATGTAGCTCTGATTACCTTAATTTTAAGGTAGATGGTATTGATGATAAACATAACCACAAGGAGGCAAGAGGGAGAATTTACAAAAAAGAAAACCAGAGTATGGGATAATAAGTGAAGGCAGATACATTACCAGAGTGACTTACGCATACTTGGTTTCAGGAGTCAGGGCAAGGAGGTTATTCTTGGCCTTACCTCTTCTCTTTAGCATTAGTAGAGGAAGAGTGATAGCCCCCTTCTGCCTCTGGCACTGGAGTAGGAAAGTTACAGGAGGAACAATGTGAAATTCCAAGTAAACTAATCCTCTGATTTTGAATTGTGGATTACTATTCAGATAAAGTTACTGTTCTCTGAATGAACAATTCAAATATCTAGGACACTTGCATTCAGCAAGTATCTTAAGTGCTAACCTGATATAATTTGTTATTCTTGTTGTTATTACTATAATAAATCACTTGAAATGATTATTGTAGTTGGAACAAGCAAGTATACTTTATCTAACTTAAAAAGGATGGGAAATTTATGATCAAAAGGATAAATATTCTAAGTTGTATGAAGAATCACTGTGGAAAAAGATTAAAAGAAAAAGAATGGATCAAAGTGTTCTTTACATATGCTGTTTTTACTCAACTGAAAATGAACACGTTTGGAAGGTACCCTTAAAGTCACTTCTGTATGTTTATCATCTGGCTTGTGTTTAATTAAATAAAAATCAGATTACCCCTTTTATTTTGAGCTGAAAGTTGTTAGTGTTGTCTCTAAAGTCTTTGAATGCTTCCTCAAAATGACACCCTTCATTTTGGTATTTGTGGTCAAGGAGAACAAAAGGAAAATTTTCAGAGTCCTAAAAGATAACTAAAAATATTAAAATTATACCTGATAATGAGTAAATTTTCCTAGGAGTCACCAGAAAATAAAGTTTGATACTGTTTTAAACAAATATCAGAAATTAACTAGGGCAGCCAAGACCAGATCCATAATTGTTGGAGCCCAGTGCAAAATGAAAATGTGGGCTATCTTATTAAAAATGTGTTAAGAGTTTCAACACAGCAACAGCACAGCATTAAAGAAAGCTCAAGGTCCTGATGGTAAAGCCCTATGCAAATACACAGACTGTATGCTCACAAAGACTGTATGCTCACTAAGGGAAAAATAGTCATAACAAAGACTTCATTTTTAACCTTTTATTATAAACAATTATTTAATCATAGCACAGTAATTTGCAAAGATGAGAGGTCCCATGTACCCTGTGGTAGTCCGTTCTCATACTGCTAATAAAGACCTTCCTGAGACTTGGTAATTTATAAATAAAAGAGGTTTAATTGACTCACTGCTCGGCATGGCTGAGGAGGCCTCACAATCACGGTGGAAAGCAAAGGAAGAACGAAGTCATGTCTTACACTGGTGTCAGGCAAGAGAGCATGTGCAGGATGCAGTGAGACATTTTCACTATTATGAGAACATCATGGAAAAAAAACCTACCCTCTTGATTTGATTACCTTCTACCAGGTCACTCCCACAACACATGGGGATTATGAGAGCTACAATTCAAGATGAGATTTGGGTGGGGACACAGCCACCATACCATACCCTTTATTTGGTTTCCTCCAATGGTTATATATTACAGAATTGTAGCATACAAGCAAAACCTGGATATTCACATTGGTACAACAAATTTATATGGTTCCAGTAACCATCATTGCAAACAAGACACGGAAACATTCCATTATCACAAAGGTCTATCTTGTGCTCCTTTTTGAAGTCACATCTTTCTCCCTGCTTACCATTGTCCCTAAGCCCTGACAACCTCTAACTTATTTTTCATGTTCATAATTTTGTCATTTCACAAATGGTATATGTGTAGAATTATATTGCCTTAGTCAGTTGGAGCTGCTTTAATAAAATACTATAGATTGGGTGATTTAAACAGCAAATACCTATTTCTCATGGTTCTGGAGCCTGGAAGTTTGAGATCAGTATGTCAGCACGGTCAGGGTCTGGTGAGGGCTTTCTTTTTGGCTAGAGGGAAGTATTTCAAGTATGTTTCTCTTTTTATAAGGGTGATAATTTAATCATGAGGATTCCACCCTCATGACCTAATTAGGTCTCAGAGGCCTCACCTCCAAATTTCATGACATTGAGGTTTAGAGTTTTAACATATACTTTCGGAAAGGGGCACAAACATTCAGTCCAAAGCACATATATTATGTAATCTTTCAAAATTTGCTTTCTTCACTCATTGCAATTCTTAGAAGACTCATCAAAATTTTGCATCTGTCAATAGGCTATTCATTTATATTACTGAGTACTATTCTCTTTTATGGATATACGATGGTTCTATGGTTTGTTTAGCAATGCAGTCTAATTCAGAAGAACAGCTGAATTTTTCCCAGTTTCGGGATACTATAAATGAAGCTGCAATGAACAGGTTCTGTGTAGACATAAGTTATCATTTCTCTAGGATACATTTTCAAGAGTGTAATTACTGAATCATATGCTAAGTGAATGTTTAGTTGTACAAGAAACCACCATACACATTTCCAGAGTGGCTGTGACATTTTACATTTCTACCAGCCATATATGAAGGATCTAGTTTCTTCCCATATGAGGCAGCATTGGAGTGAGGTGTATATCTATATATATAAAATATATATTATTCTTGAGAATGCAGACTGTGCCTTACATCACTGTCTCCACTCCCACTACTGGTGAAATCCTTGAAGTAGAAATTCATTAATGGGGATTGAATTGCATTGTATTAGAGAATGGGAAGAGAGTATCAAGTAGTACTTCCAAAATTGCTAAAAGAAACATAAAATCAAATGGCAAGGACTAAACAGGCCAATTAAATTTAATTTTTTTCATACTTAAGGAATAATGAAATTTTAGAAAAAACATTATGTGAAAATGGCTCTTTCTGATTTAATTAATCTGATAATTAGCTCTTCACCTTCTTTTACCTAAAGTCACAGACTTATTACCATATAAAATAAGAAATAAAAATTTAAAAATTTGATTTAGGAATGGGGAAAATATAGTTCAATGTTTCCTTTGAAAGCTCAAATTATACATGTATTTGAATATTTCCCAGTTTTTCTTTAATTAATTCATCAGTTAATGTATTCATTTCACAGATTGCTGTTGAATATCTTTAATATACCAAAACCTGCAAGGTGCTGGACATACAAAGTAAATGCAAAGTCTTTCTCAAGAAATTTAAGAAAACATTGGAGAAATAGACACTTAGAATATTTACAAATCACCATGAACGGAACAATGTATAATAATGTTGTGAGACAGGAAGCTCTGAGATACTTCCACAGAGAGGATGATACTCAAAGTGAGTATTGAAGAATGCGAAGAGTTTCTGGGGATAAATGAGAACATAATAAGTAGAAGGAAGATGACAAGAATCATGGCATTGCAAGAGTAACTGACCTAGGGCTATACTGGTCTTAGACTTGGAGATGTAGCTAGGGTAGTAGGATTATTGTTGTTAATATCCATCTTATATGGCATATTTTTCTTATATTTTGTCTTTGAATTTCAATTAACAGCCTAGTCTTACAAACACGTTTTTTTCTATCATTAGAGTAATAAAATTGCTTACAGTGTTAAAATAATTGTCTATTTATTTATTTTAGCTCAAAAGCTTGGCATAAAACGATAAAGACTAAGGTAGCATCAAGATGGATACTTACCAAGATATTGTTTTATAGGGGGAAAATTTAACATAACCCAAGTTCACGAATAGGAACAATGATGTATTCTCATTAAGATACAATTTAATGACACAGTTTATCACTAAGCTGATTATTCACTGCAATTTTCACTACAATTAACCTGTCATAGTAAGTTAGGGCACATTATATGAGATTACATGCTAGCACTTTTGGAATTCTTAAATCACTGCAAAGTAATCTCAGGAAGAATTTCAGCTCCCAGTACATATAAAATAAAAGTTAAGGAAATAATTCCGTTGTATCTATGAAATACCATGGAGAGTTAGTTTGGGCCATATGTGTCAACTGTTTGCTAAAACCAGATTTCTCTTTCACATGTAACTTTTTTAACTCTTTAGAAGTGAATACTTGGAAGTACACAAGCAAATCATTCACAAGTGACGAAATTAAAATAGTCCCTATATAAAATGTCAATACCTAAAGAAATATATATTAAAAGACAAAAAGGCACAATGCCTGCAATTACTAAATTACCATTTTTTATTCATAACAATAATAACCAAAGCTGGTAGATGTAAGGAAACAATGTGATACTCTGGTACAGTTTTAGTAAGAACATATTTGTAGTCTTTCTGGAAAGAAATTCAGCAACTGCCTTAAACATATATTTTTTTTTACAAACTATTCAATGTTAAGATTATATTCTGAAAAAAAAATCATAGAAGTGTTTACAGACAAGTATACAAAACTATTTACTGTAGTATTTTTCACAGCATAGAAAACTAGAGACACTTTACATGTTCAACAACTGTGGTTTAATTACATCAATAACGACACATAGATAATGTACAATATTTAGAACTGTGGCTTTTGTATTTTTGTTCTTTTTTTTGTTTGTTTAGAACTGTGGCTTTCAAGAAACAATGTGAAAATGAGAAAAAATACTAGCAACAGTAAATATAACATGAAAAATAAACAGCAAATATCATTTTAAATGTCGAATGGTAAAATTACGGAAAGATTACCAGTTATATCTCTGCATATCTTACTCTACCTTATTATTTATCTGAGTTTATCAGGGTTCATTAAATACTTTAGAGTTGATATGCTATATTTTGGTACATAGCAAAAATACTATAAATATTTAGAAAACAAATAAATGTATTGTTTTTGGTAGTACTTTATTTGCAAAACTATAGGCTTAGGGAAATCCATATGTTGTGGTGGAATCTTGTTATAGTACCTTATGTAACTGCTTAGTAAGTTATTTGAGCCCATTTGAAATCAATAACTACACTGGAAGATATTCTTTATGGATTTCCTTTATTAGATAAGTATCTGTATACAGGGGAAATTTCGCAATTTATTATTTTATCTAATGTGCATGTTTTAAATTCTGCTTGCCTTTTCTCTTTTTATCAGAACAGGAAAACAAAAAGAAACATATGATCTGACAGCTTCTCCATAAGAGGAAATCCTTAATAGCTAAAACTTGTTTAAAGTATTCCTTGAAACTATCCCCATTTTTTTTCATTGTTATGGTCATCAAGATAAAACAAAACAAAACAAAACAAAACAGAAAACACATTATTTTGCCTTTACATCTCCAAAACTGGCTTTATTCTCAACTTCTATTTGCATATGTAGTTACAGTCTCAGAATATCTCCAGTTTAAACCAAAACGTAGAAGCAAGATAAGACTATTGGCCCAATAGATTGAAAAGAAAGGGCAGATTTTCCTATTTTATTTAGAATTCAGATTCTTTTTGACCCATTTTTATGCTTTTCTCTTGGTATCTACCCATGGCCTAATGTTTAACTACCTGGGAGATTCTGAGACTATAAAAAATATGTACATAGGATAGTCTGTGTTCTGAATGTATGTGTCCCTGCAAAATTCATATATTAGAACTTAATGCTCAGTGCAATCATATAGAGAGCTATGGACTTTGGGAGTTGATTAGATCATGAGGACTCTGCCATTGTTAATGGGATTTGTGCTCTTATAAAAGGGATTTAAGGGAGCTTGGGGGTCCTTTTGCTATGTGGGGATGCAGCAAAAGGTACCATCTATCAAGAAGAGAGCAAGCCTTCACTGAAAAATCTGCTAGTATCTTGATCTTGAAGTTCCCACCCAGCCTCTAGAAGTATGAGAAGTACTTTTCTATTATTTATAAATTACCCAATATACAGTATTTTGTTATAGCAGCCCAAATACAGTAAGACACACTAGCAAAAATGCACATTAAAAATAATCTTAGATTTGCTCTACAAAATAATGCTTTGCTAAACGTAAGGAAACAAATATACCAGAATACCAAGAAAGATACTTCATTATGGATTTTCTGACTTCCAATGATATGGAAGAGAAAATTAAAAGTAAGTGTAAAGTATTAAAAGAAATTCAACAGAAAAACACCCCCAAATCCATTGCAGGCAAGCTCGTATATTCTGAGACAAACAATGCTAAACAATGCATAAGTTATTTTGTTTAATTTGCATATGTCTTCTGAGATAGCAAAAATCCAAATCTGTTGTTCTCCTTGTCTTGGTGCTGACCCTTTTCAGCAGATTATATCACCTCTAAGGTAATTAAGAACAATGATTTATTATGGAAGTAAATCAAGACTATTACTATCAAAATAAAAAAATAAAATGCTGAACATTAGATAGAGTGCAACAATAATATATGGAGTCTAGTAATATGATGGACAGCCCTGTAATCACATTAATTTTAAAATACTTAATATAGTTTTTTCCAAATATGATATAAGCAGATGGGTAGAATAGTTATATACTTTCATTGCCTCTGCATTAATGATACAGAACTCTTAAAACAGTCTTTCAAATATCGTTGACTCTTTGCTTACTGAGTGTGAAATTGAAAGCAAAGCAAACCAAATGCTGTGACATACATCCATTCTCCATCCTCCTTGGTCTTGTAAATCAATTATTATTCAAAATTACCCTTTATAACCAAAATTCCTTGTATAACAACTAATAAGCCATTATCTTAGACTAATATGATCATATTCTTTTTTTTTTGTTTTTGGTAGAGATGGGGGATCTCATGTGTTGCCCAAGCTGGTCTTGATCTCCTCGCCTCAAGTGTTCCTCCTGCCTCAGCTTTGCAAAGTGCTGGGATTACAGGCACAAGACACTGCTCCAGGCCACAATTTTATGATTATTATGATTACTACTTTTTTGTTTTCTTTCTTTGAGACCGAGTCTCACTCTGTCACCCAGGCTGGCTTGCAGGGGCGCAATCTTGGCTCATTGCAACTTCCGCCTCTTGGGTTCAAGCGATTCTCCTGCCTCAACCTCCTGAGTAGCTAGTATTATAGGCAGGCACCACTACACCCAGATAATTTTTGTATTTTTAGTAGAGACAGGGTTTCACCATGTTGGTCAGGCTGGTCTCAAACTCCTGACCTCATGATCTGCCCACCTTGGCCTCCCAAAGTACTGGGATTACAGGTGTGAGCCACTACACCTGGCCTATGATTACTACTTTTAATAGTTGTACTTTGGGTTCTTGGGAACCCAGAGCAATAATATTCTTCATAAAGTTAGTTCAAAGGATTTTTTTTAGCTTAGTGCTACAATTTTGAATGACTTTTAAAAAGAAAAGCATTGAGTATTATAAGAAACATATAAATTAGATTTCATGATTATCTGAATTGGTATTTTAGTTAGCAATGTAACAAGAATAAAATTAACTAAATATGAAACTTTCTAATAGATTTCAGGTCAATATTAATACTGCAGGGTTGATGCCTGCATTTCTCAGAAAGAGCAGGAAAATAAATGTATATGTATATTTGATTATAAACAGAAGGCAGAGTTAGTTTACAATATTTAAAAAAATTAAATCCAGGGCCAGGTGCGGTGGCTTACACCTGTAATCCCAGCACTTTGGGAGGCCGAGGCAGGTGGATCACTAGGTCATGAGATCGAGACCATCCTGGCCAACATGGTGAAACCCCATCTCTACTAAAAATACAAAAATTAGCTGGGCATGGTGGCACATGACTGTAGTCCCAGCTACTCCGGAAGCTTAGGTAGGAGAATCGCTTGAACCTGGGAGGCAGAGGTTGCAGTAAGCCAAGATCACGCCACTGTGCTCCAACCTGGCAACAGAGCGAGACTCTGTCTCAATTAAATAAATAAATAAAAATTAAATTCAGATTGCATACTTTAACTTTCACAATGCAAAAAAGTTGGAGATTGTAACTTTCAAATGAGTCTCTTTGGCTGTTTTTCACAATCCATAAGTCCGTGGTTTTTCTATAAAATAAGCACTAGTAATAAAAATCACAGGACAGTAATTTAATAAGTTTGGTTGTATTAAAATACTTAGAATAATTGGAGGATAAAATATTTTCTTTTAAACTTCACCTTTTCAGTGTTTAATTCAAAAATAGAGAATAAATTTAATTTTTAAAATTCTCAACAGTTTCTATGACATCTTGAAATCATTTGTGATACTGTGATGCTACAAGAGTGTCCCAGTGTAAAATAAAACAAAACAATCAAATATACTAACATAAAAATAAAACCAGCGAAGTACATATGGGGGAATACGGTATTTTTACAGCACTAATTTATGGGCAGTTAGGCATTTATTTTATTTTTGCCATTGGTGGGGTGTGAGTGAATTATAGATGATATAGATGATACAGAGTGAATTAAGATATAGAGTGAATTAAGATGATATAATTATAGATGATATAAATGATATAAGAATGTTAGTACATTGATAATCATTGAATCTGGTTGATGGTATATGAAGGTTCATTATGCAATTCTGCTAACTTTTTCTACATTTCAAATTTTCTGTAATGAAAGTTGAAAAAAAAAAACGGAAACAAAACAAATGAAAAACACCACGAAGATGAGGGTTTTTTGCAATAAAAATCACTAAAACAAGATTAGTGTGCAAAGAAATATGATTATGTAAACTATTTAAAGGACTGCCATAAATCAACAGGAAAGAACAATCCAGTATATAAAAATACAGCTCATATTTAAGTAATCTCAGTAATCAAAGAAATTTATATTAAGACCATAGTAAAATGTCATTTACCTATAATTGGCAAACTACCAAGCAATCAGATAACGTCAAGTATTGGGGAGTATGGGGGTCCAAGGGTATACATGTACATAATGTCTATTGCAGTAATGTTCACAATGGCAAAATGATGTAAATAGCCGAAATGTCCAACAACCAGAAAAAACACAATTGAATTAATGTTTCCTCACAGAGGAACATAATATGTTCATATTCATATGAACACGATGTGTTCATAATATGTTCATATTGCACATTAGAGCATAAAATGTTACTGCACATAACGCAGGAAAGTCTTAAAAGCATAATATCGAAGGCAAAAAATGATCTATTTCATTTACAGTGTGGCAAAGTTTCTACAAAACCTACCTAAATACTACATTATTTAAGCCTACCTATGTTTGTGAGAAAACTAATAAAAACAGCAAAATAGTAAAAACACAAGATTTAGGAGTGTGGTTATCTCTAGTGTGCTTATAGGTGATTGTTATATTATTGTGTTAAAATTAACATATATATTGCATGTCAGCTTTGTATCAAATAATATACTAAAAAACACAACAGCATAAACAAAAAGAAGAAAAATCATTAAACTCACTGGCCCTCTTCTCCATAGAGTTTCTGAGTAGAAATTTCTACCTGATGTGCCAAATATGGGGTTCTGCTATGAAATCAAATCACCTATCTTTTCAATTCATCACTTATTCACTCTAAAATGTAATGATTTCCTATGTTCTAAGATTCTGTTCCTAAATTTGCATTGGTGGACTGTGTACAATGAACTATTGAATCAATACCTACTGAAAATGGGGTCCAGAAAGTACATTTGTAACAAAGCATTATAAGTGGTTTTGATGCTGAGTCAGATTGGCAACAGTGGGAGTAGAACCCAGTCATACAGGTACTGCCTTGGTTCCGCTTTGGGCCTTTGATAAAATTGCTCTCCTCCTTTATAGAGACAGACCAATGTCAAGTGCACCCAAACACACAATGCAAATATGTTAAAGAATGATTTATATTTTTACTTATACAAACTTTATATTTCCTCCTCTTAATATGCTCCCAAGGTTTATAAGACTTGTTTTTCTTTCTTATAAGATGTGGGATTGCTAAATTTCTTTTTCCATAACTACAATCTATATTGTTTTTGTAATGAAGACACTGAAAATGTTTGCTTATCTGCATGGACAGCAGGCATATCATTGTGAAGTTAAATGAAGCCAATATTGTTGAAATGATAGGGTTCAGATGCAGTGTGCAATAATGGGCTGTTAGTTAATGTACCAGATTCCTTGTACATAATTGGCCAATAATGTGTTTCAAAATCACAAGAAGACACTTTTCTTCTTAATAGAGTTCAAATTTTTGTATTACTCAAAAGTGTAATGCACACTATTACAGAGTTTATATAAATGGAGGTAATAGGCAGAGTTTTATGAGACTTTGTGAAAACTATTCCATGATGACCTTGAAAAGCCTGCAGAATTTATGTGAAATAGGTAATTCCTTTTCAATTTTTGTGTGATTGTAAGGCATAAAATCCTCTTTGAAGGACCCTGTAAATGAAGAAAATGTTTAAGTATGTTCAAACTGTCTACGGAAATGTCACATTAGAGAGAAATGACTACAAAGTGAAATAATTATCAATTGTGTAACATGTTGTAGACCTATCCTTTTTACTGTTTTAGGTGAAATTTTATAAATAAATAATTCATATTTAATGATCAGAAGCACTTTTATGGGGCTTTTCTACTATAAAGATAATTGAATCAATTACAAGGAAATGTGATAAAATGATGGTGGATTCCTTGGGAAACCTTTAACTCTCTTGGTAGGGAGAAGTAAATTTGGGGAGGTGATCTAGCATTAACACTTAGAAAAACTGTATAGTTAGTATATATCCGAGACCTGAAATATGTCACATAATATTATGCAGACAAAGACACATACAAATATATACATATGCACACATTCGTGACTGTCAAATGGTTGGAGCTGATGTATATTGGAATGTGAATGAACATTTTGATATACTCCTAAGTCATGATTGCTTGAGCATCCTATTACATAAAATGGGGAGGAATAGACTTATAATTTATAGTGATGAGCTCTACTACATCTTATAGATGTACACTATAAATTATAAGTCTATTAAGAACAAAGAGATTAAGAGCAAAAGAAGGAAAAAAAAACTTTCAAATGGCTCATAAGATCCAATGTGATCAATTTGCCCTTAAACTAAAAAGATACTTGTGCTCTTGAAAAGGTACTAATTAGCACATTTACTTACCATCTTTATGTGAAGGAAAAGAAAAATAGTTTTTGCTATGATGCTCACTTATTATTTTAAAAATCCTGAATATTTAAAAGTGACCATATTATGCCCTTTTTAGGTCTCTAAAGCAAGGAAGACTCATTCAAGGGTCTATTTAATTGAATACACTAAAGTTATCCTAGGTGGCTTGTAATGTAAAATTTGTCCAGGACAATTCTTCATAACTGGATCCAATTTCATTGTGATAATTTTCATAACTATCGTTTATGTTTCTGTAATTTGATAGATACCACATTATGTGGGTTATTGATGGAAAACTGGTAATTTAATATGTCTAGAGTAAACAGGAAAATAACTTTTGAGTCTAATTGACATAAATTTTAAGGTTAATTCACCAAGTACAGGTAAGGGATAAAAGGGAAGAATGGACATGTTTAGGATATGGAATTTCTGTAATAACAACATATTCACCGTGTGGATTTTCTTTGAATGAATGTGAAAACTCATAAGGTAGTGGCATCTAAGGTGGTTTAGGGCTGCAACCAGATGGTTTCCTATTTATTTATTTATATATTGAGACAGAGTCTCACTCTGCCACCCAGGCTAGCGTGCAACGGTGCAATCTTAGCTCACTGCAATCTCCACCTCCCAGGTTGAAGTAATTCTCTCCTGCCTCAGCCTCCCAAGTAACTGGGATTACAAGCGCGTGCCACCACTCCAGCTATTTTTTGTATTTTTCGTAGAGATGGGGTTTCGCCATGTTGGCTAGGCTGGTCTCGATTTCCTGACCTCAGGTGATCCACCCGCCTCCACCTTCCAAAGTGCTGAGATTACAGGCATGAGCCCCCATGCCGAGCTGGTTTTCTTTACATTTTCAGAGAGATGTCTAAATATTGGAATTACCGAAAAGCACAATTTATACCCTCATTGCTTATATAGAAATGAAGTAGAAGAAATACCCCCTCATATTTCTTGTAAGCATTCAGTGCCTCTCTAAATAAAAATTAGGGATTTGAAAAAACATCTGTATTGCCCAAAGCATAAATGGCAAACAAGTCTGGGAGACAATAATGGCCCACCAAAGACATCCACATCTTAATCCCCCAAAACTGCAAATATGCTACCTTACATGAACGAAGGGACTTTACAGATGTGATTGAGTTAAGAATCTTGAGATAGAGGGTTATCCTGGGAGTATCTGAATTAGCCTAATGTGATTAAAGTAATCCTTATAAGAAGGATGCAGAAAGATCAAAAGGAGAAAACGTGATGGGGCTACAGAAGGAGTGAGAGAGAGAGAGATAAAGCAATTGAATGATACTATTCGCTGGACTCTAAGATGTAGATAGAAGCCAAAAGCAAAATAATAAAATAAACATAAAAAAGCAGGTGGTCTCTGGAAGTTGGCAAAGACAAGGCTAGGAAACAGATTCTCCTTTAGGACCTCCAGAAAGAACCATCTCTGCTGACACCTTGATTTTAGGCCGGTGGTACTGATTTTGAACTTCTGACTTCCAAATCCATAATATAATATACATATGCTGTTTTAAGCCACTAAGTTTGTAGTAAATTGTTACAGCAGCAATAGAAAACTAACAATGTTTCCCTCAATATTCTGTTCTATAATAGAAAACCAGAAATTGCTAAACATCAGGAATGTAGCTGTCTAGGGACATGTAAGATTGTTCTTAACTAACTTTACACTGAAGAGAGCCTGCTTTGTGAATTGTTAAATTTTGTAATATTCTGGCAGCCATTCACATGGCTGACGAAATTCTAAGGAAATAAAATCTTCTCTGAAAATAACATGTTTATAGAGTAGAGATGGAATTATATGAGGCTACTTGACTTTAAACCGTAGTGATTAAGTAACTGGAATTGGGGGCATAATGAGTTAAAAAACCTTTCAATAATTTTTGAATCTTGAATTTATCAAAATAGATTAAGGATTTCTTAATCCTTAATCTATTTAATCTTAATCCTTAATCTACTAGTTTGAAGAAATAAATTTCAGGATTGGGAATGAGTTTATAGGCTGAGAAAAAAAATTTATTGCTATTGTTTTGCTAAAATCTTGGAAGCCTCCTACTAAAGGTGGTGGATTTTTCTTCCTTTATGAGATGATTGAATGGAACATAATTTGATGATTAGTGATTATCCTCAATGAAAAAAAATAGCATATAAATGGGACAGCAACATTAAAAAATTTTTTTTCTGTAATTTCAATGTCAGATTTAATATCATAATTCAGAATGTTACTGGGCATTGATATAAGATAGTAATAGACACTTTTATGGAAATACAGAGTCAAAATTTGCCTTGACAAGCCTACATAGTTTATATTGTGAAGAAACTATTTATAATATCTCCAGGCCTATTGGAAATGCAAATTTACTTGCAAGAGTTTGGTTAACTAATAGGTGTAAATAAATCCTCAAAGGCCATGTATGAAACGTATGTGTCAGGAAATGCTACATGGGTATAAAAATCTCTAATTACAGTTAAGTTCCCAGTAAGACTTTAAAAAAGTAATTCATGTGTCATGCTATACCAACATTTATATGGTCTGTGGTTATACAAAATGAGTAGTACTACTGAGAATTTGTTATCTACAACAAACATGAAGGTCCTATATAGAGTTATGAGATTGTAAAGTAAATTTACTTTATTCATTAAACTCATAAGATCTGTGTAAGCATCAGACATATTTTGGCAGAATTTGTAGTACTCCAGCTTGAGAGTCCTTGTTAAATGTTTAGTGTCAGTAACTTGCTAGGAATTGGATTTTGAAACTTAAATTGAAATGATAAAAATTTCCTTAGAATCCTAATAAATCTCCAGTTTTGCAGCATTCAATTGATATAAGTGGATTGTCTTTAAATTTAGGAGAATGTATTCTGAGTAATATCTGTCTAAAATATAAGAGATGACTTATGAATGTGATTGCAAATTTCCTTTTGATACCGTATAATAAGAAAGTGTATTTTTATTACCTCTGTATTTTTCCTCTGAATGTATATTTTATGCTTATATACACAAAATTTATATCTATGGTTTACACATGTAATTAGAATATAGTGAAATTCATACATTATAAATGTGAAATTCAATGAGTCAAAGACTTATAACTATGTAATTCATAACTCTAGTAAGATACAGAGCGTATTTATCACCCCAGAAAGTTCTCGTGTGTGTTATTTTCTCATCAGCCTCTGAACCATCTCCCCTAGGAAACTGTTGCTTTGATTTTTATTAAAATATTTAATTTTGCCTATTTGAGATTTTCATGTAAATGGAATCATATAATATGTATAGCTGGACCTCTGTATCTGCAAATGTGGATTTGACTGCACTATGCCACTTTATATAAGGGACTTGAGCATCCATGGATTTTGATATCTGCAGGGGGCTTTGGAACCCATTCTATGTGGATAGTGAGAGATGATTGTACTATATTGTTAGGCCTTTTTTTCACTGATCATAATATTTTCAGGTTCTATCATGTTGTTGCATGTATAAGTAGTTCATTCTTGAGTCTTTTACATTATTAGTTTACTATAAGGATAAACCACACTTTGTTTATCCATTGTATGCTGATACATATTTGGCTTCTTTCTAGGTTTGGCTATTAAGAATAAAGCTGCTGAATAGAAAATCAAACACCGCATGTTCTCACTCATAGGTGGGTGTTGAACAGTGAGAACACATGGACACAGGGAGGGAAGAATCACACACTGGGGTCTATTGGGGGGACTAGGGGAGGGACAGCGGGGGATAGGGAGGTTGGGAAGGGATAACATGGGGAGAAATGCCAGATATAGGTGACCGGGGGATGGAGGCAGCAAACCACATTGTCATACATGTACCTATGCAACAATCCTGCATGATCTGCACATGTACCCCAGAACCTAAAGTACAATAAAAATACATATTAAAAAAAAGAATAAAGCTGCTATAAACATACATGTACAGATCTGCTATAAATATGCATATTACTTGAGTAAATTTCTACAAAGGCTAATTTCTGTAACACAGGACAAATGTATATTTAATTCTATTAGAAACTTCCAAAACAGCATAGGTTATTTTAAGTAGTTATACCATTTTAAAAACCTACAAACAACTACAAGAACTTTGGATCCTCCACACTATCACTAATATTTGAATATGTCAATCTTTTGTAGCCAATCAATGTGGGTGAGAAGTAATATATCTTATTTTGCCATTTTCTGATGACTTATAATGCTGAGCACTTTTTAATCGGCATATTGGTTATTCATATGTCCTCTCAGTGAATTATGCATTTAAGCTTTCTAAATTTTTAATAGGTTTGTTTTATATTATTGGATTATATAGGACTTTCGTATATGCTTGATACAAACCTTTAATTGAATATAGAGTGAAGATAATTTATACCAGAGTGGTGCCCCATTCATTCTTTAAATGGTATTTTTTGATGAGCAGAAATTTTTGTTTGAGGAATTTCTGTTAATACTTTAAAAAAATGTTTGGTATTGCTTTCCATGTGCTATTTAAGACACT
Organism: Cacajao melanocephalus; assembly: GCA_963573385.1. Lineage (NCBI taxonomy): Eukaryota > Metazoa > Chordata > Mammalia > Primates > Pitheciidae > Cacajao > Cacajao melanocephalus. The sequence goes on along the minus strand of CAUYLG010014832.1, from coordinate 7,652 downwards.
TTGCTTTTATCACGGGTGTGAAGATATTTGCCTATTTATTCTAATGAAAGATTTATAGATTCAGTTTTTCAATGTGTCTCTACTATACATCTTGAAATATTTTTGTGAGTGGCATGAATTAAGGATCAAGGTTCATGTCTTTTCAGAAGTTTTTCATGTGGACATTCATTTCTTCCATCAACATATGTAAAAAAGAATTTGCATTTCTTCCATCAACATACGTAAAAAAGAATTTGTCATCTTATAATAATACCGAAACTTTTTATTCTGTTTCATTGATCCATTTGTCTATCCTCATGCCCAACGGTGCTGTCCTTATTATTGCAGTATCATGGTAATCATTAAAATCAGATAGTGTGATTCCATCAAATTTGGCATTTGTAAAGATTGTTTTGACAATAATAGATCCTTAAACTGTTAATTTCTAATAATATTTTGGAAAAAAATGCTTTAGATCTATAATTCAATTTAGGAAGAACTGATGTTTTAACATATTGAATCTTCCAACACATAAACACAATAAATCTTCATCTTTTTTCAGTTCTTTTAAAAATATACTTTTAGAAATATTCTATAGTTTTCAGTGTAAATGTACTGCAAATATCTTATTAAATGTATTCATAAATATTTGATTTGTATTACTTTATGAAAGGTAATTTTTCAATATCATTTCTGTTTGTTTACATTCTTATTATAATTTTTCATGTATGTTTTATCATGTGATCTTGCTAAACTCACCTATGAGTACTTTTAGTTGTTTTATAGCTTTCTTTTTGATTTCTGTGAAAACAATAATGCCATATGCAAACAGATGTGATTTTTTCCAGTTTTCATGCCTTTTTTTTTCCCCTTTGCAACATGGACAGGACCTCCAGTACAATGTTGAGCAAAAATGGTAAGATTCAATATCCATGCCTTGTGTTCAATTTTCAGGGAAAGTGTTCAACATGTCACCACTGAATATAATATTATTTGTAGGAAATTCAAATATGCCCATTATCAGATTAAGTATGTTTCTTTCTGCTCCTTGTGTGCTGAGAGATTTTATAACAAATGTTTATTACATTATTTAAATTATTTTCCTACATGCAAATTATCATTTGATTTTAAACATTTATTTCATTAGTATGGTGAATAAAATTGATATTTTAAAGTGACATAACTCTTGAATTCCTGGGAAAACTTCCACACATTGATGGATATAATTGCCTTTTATTTATTTTCCTTTATATTTGAGGAATAGGAACTATATATTAATAAAATAGACTTTATTTCCTAGTGAAGTTTTAGGGTCCCAGACAAAGAGAGCAGAAGTTACAGAGATTTCCCACATACCCTGTGCCCTGTATATGCCTCCACCCCTGTCAAAATTCCAAACCAGACTGGTACATTTGTTACATCAATACACCTATATTGGCAAACCATTATCACTCAAAGGCCTAGGGTTCACTCATGGTGCAAATGTATGGTTTTGATAAAAACCTTTCTGCCTTTTCTTTTTGCATCCTGTTTTTGGAAATTCTTTCAGTGGACCAAAACCTTTTTTTCTTAAACAAAACAAAACACGTGCTTACTACCTATGTTTGTTTCCTTTCTTAAAATTTATTATCATATTTAATTCAACATATTCCTTCTTTGTCTTTGCCATCCTCAGCCTATTGTGCATTGCATTACCCAATCCCTTTGGCCTTTGGGGTAACAGAAATTACTTTGCATTGTGAAAAAACTTGACCTTTGTATGTGTAATGGCTAAGAAAAAAAACGACAACACTTTAAGGGGTTGCTGCTGGCAGTTGCTTACAGTAAATGGTTATTACTACAGGGGCTACTTGTTTGTTTTTGTGTTTGGATAAGAAAAGCATGGTTTTGGACACCTAGATGCTATGAAAACATTCCCCACTGAGGGATACGATGCCCATGGAGGATGGGCTGATCACAGAATAGGCTAATTGGCATTGGGTTGCCCGCTAGCCTCTGAGTAGTGTATATTTAGTAAAATACACTGTGAACGCATTGTGTAGTCGTCTTCATGATAGAGTTACTACTGGCAAATTCATACAAGTCTGCAGCAAACTCAATCCTTGCCTCTTTGGAGGACAGAATTCAGCTGAGGGGCAGAAGTAGGTTTAAGGTAGAGTGAGTGACCAAGGCAAATTTTATAGCAGGAGTGAGAGTGTATTGAAAAGTTTTAGAGCAGGAATGATAGGAAGCAAAGTACACTTGGAAGAGGGACAAAATGATGATCCAAGTGCCTTGTTTAGCCCTGGATTTGGAGTTGTATACATCGGCATTGATCTAGGGTTTGCATTTCTCTTCTTTCAATTTTTCCACTGGGGTAGGCTGTCCATATGCACAGTGGCCTCCAGCACTTGTGAGGGGTTATATACACAATGTGTTTACTGACGTTGTACACGTGCTGTCTTGAAGCATTTTTTTTCCTTACCAGTTGAGCATTTTCAGGGGAAATCCATATACTGGTTAAACTCTGCCATTTTGCCTCTTAGTGCACATGCTTAAGATCTTATTGGGAAGCTACTGATCACTAGCTCCAGGCTTTTTTCTGTCTATTGGGAGATGGCTTTTCCCCGGCACTGGCTGTGACTAATTATCAGTTTAGAGAGACAGTTTAACAAACACTTGACTATATCTGATTCACCTGATGGTTGACTGACATTCCTGGCAGTGAGGGGGGCAGGGGCTCTTCTTCTGTTCTCCTATCCTGCTAGTGTCTATTTAATTATCTACTGTAACATTTCCCTGATCAAGAGTATAAGACTCAATTCTTTGGGATAACGAATTAAGATCCATCTTCTGTAACTGCTTCCTGCTAACAGAGAGACCATGGTGGTTGTTCTGTGGGTCTTGGCCTCTTGCTAGCTGTCAGGGCAGGGTAGCTTTGTAGGTGGACGAAAGTTACCCAGCCAGATCTAAGAGTGACAGAAGCATGATTTCACTTCTGTTGTGTTCTACTGTTGAGCAACTAGGGGTCCTCTGTAGAGGGTGACTCTTGAATATTGAGAGGATGGTATCCCTCACTGAGGATCATCTGTAGCTTGATGGCCTGAAGACAAGAGGAGACAAACTGGGTTAGTAGATTTAGAAGACATGGACCAAAAAGGAGCAAAAGTGGGAGACTAACAAGTGATGGAGGATGTAGAGGTGGGCATGTTTTCCCTTCCAATTTTGGGTTTGTTTGGAACCCATATTCCCAGAGAGCCTGTTGGAAGCCTGCTAAAGAAGATGCATACCTGAGTGATTGTGGCAATTTCTTCATTTAGTAATAGGTCAAAATACAGGAATGTCCTATCATATAATGCCTCAAAGGACCTTAGTTGCAAGGGAGCCTCAGGGGCAACACAGATCTGAAGGAGGGAATCAAAGTTAACCTGAAAAACTAGTTCAGTTTATGATGGGAAAGAAAAGCTGAATATGCCTCATTATACCCTCCTCCCTTTTGGAGTTATTAATATAATAGTCTTTAAGTTTGATAAGAAACATTTACAATCTATTCTGTCTAAATCCTGCTACTTAGAGGCTTCATGTGCATGAAAAATCCTTAGTCTCCATAACCTGTTTTTGCAACCTGGGCATTCCTTTCTATTGATAGTAACTCTTTCAATCAATTGTCAATCAGAAAACGTTTAAATCTACCTGTTACCTGGAAGTCTTCACTTTGTGTGGACCCACGTTTCTGGACCAAACCAATGTACATTTTACATGTATTGATTAATGCCTTATGCCTCCTTAAAATGTGTAAAATCAACTTTTGCCCTGACCACCTTGGGCACATAATCTCAGGATCTCCTGAGGGCTGTGTCATGGGTCACTGGTCCCTTACATTTAACTCAGAATAAATTTCCTCAAATATTTTACAGTTTGTCTATTTTTGTACGCAAAAACAAAAAATCGGCTAAATCTTAATTATCTTCTTGTCTGTTCTCAGGCAGTTTATACCTGAACGTCTTAGATGAATAGGTTACTGGTGTTTTAAGATTTAAATGAAAAGTTCAAAATTTTTATTCCATGTGACACAAATAAAATAGCATTTTTATTCATCTAACATGTTGATTAACAGATTTCAGATATCATCCATTACCTGAACATTACAGATACTAAATTTGGAAAAAAGGGCTTAAGCTAGTCATTCCACAGAAAATTTCTTCCTAATACTGGTGAGTTATAAGATCTGTTATGTGCCAACTCTTAGGGTTATTAATTTCTAATAGTGCATATGTGTTCTGGAAAGGCAGCATTATGCAATACAAAAAGAAGCAATATTTAATGTAGAAAACTGATTACATTTAAGTCACATATCTGCCACCATAAAATCACAAACAGGTCACTTAACGTTTCTGTATACTTTTTCTATATTTTTTCTGTAATGTTGTCTAATAGGAAACTCTGGGGTCATTATAACTCTGCAAACTGCACAGAATTAATTTGAGGGAATCAATTGTAGTAATACATATAGATGTGCTTTGAAAAATATATGTTCTGTATACATTTAAAATATAGTAAATAAAAACAAATAAGAAAATATAATACAGCCCATTGAAGAAATCTCATATAATTGTAAATGGTATTAGTCATTTTATCCAATATTTTAAGCAACATCTCAAATACAAAGCATTTTACTATAATGTCACTGAGGTATGTCATTTTACAATTTTAAGTATAGGAAATTGTTTATCCTGTAAACCAAAAAGCAACTGAGAAAGGTCTCAATCAATTTAGAAGTTTATTTTGCCAAGGTCAAGGACAATGCTCAGGAGAAAAAAGATCAAAAAAAAAAATAACAGAAACAGTCTATTATCTGTATCTTTCTTCAGAGATTACTTTGAGAAATTCAATGTTTATAATGAAAAGTGGCTGGAGGGGAAAGACGAAGGATATGGTAATCCACATGTTGCAATAGAAAAGAAGCAGGTAAGGGAATAGTCAGTTATGTATTTTTCTTATGGTCTCATGCTCAGTAAATAAAATTTGCACTTTATATAAGATAATGTGAATATAGAATAGCTACCTTTGGAGACACTTAATCTTGTGTCTGTAGACATCTGTTTAGGAACAAAAGGAAAGGCAGCTTCTTACATGACTCATCTTACAGCTTTTTTCTCTTTTCATAGTGAATTAGGGTCTCGATTTTTTATTTTCCTTTCACAATCTTAAGGTCAATTGTTCCTGAACATTTGAAATAACTTTTTCTTCAGAAGTCAAATTCCTGGATAAATGTACTTCTAGGAGGGCCAAGAAGTATTGTGGCCATGCATCACTGCATTTCTTCCTGTGTTACCTAAGCTAAGATTGCCCTGGCTTCCTAGGGCCCCCAATGCATCTTTAACAATGTAGGAATACCTGGTGGCACAAAATAGAAGAATTCCACTATAGTCAATATTATTATTTTTTTAAAGGACACACTTGCTTTTCATTTGGTAACATGTCATTAAAAAAATACTAGTTCCCAAAGCTTTTCATACTATTTAATGTCATACCATTAACAGATATGCTGGGCCAGGTGCAGTGGCTCACTCCTGTAATCCCAGCACTTTGGGAGGCCACGGGAGGCAGATCACAAGGTCAGGGGTTTGAGACCCGCCTGGCCAATGTGGTGAAAGCCTATCTCTACTAAAAATATACAAAAATTAGCTGGGAGTGGTGGTGGGTGCCTGTAGTCCCAGCTACTCAGGAGGCTGAGGCAGGAGAATTGCTTGAACCCGGGAGGCGGAGATTGCAGTGATCTGAGATCTTGACACTGCACTCCAGCCTGGGAGACAGAGACAGAGACTCCATCTCAAAAAACAAACAAAAACAAAACAAAACAAAACAACACACACACACACAAAACAGAAATGCTGGTAGCTTTTTTTTTTCATATATTTATAGATAGTTTTTCACTTGGACTTATTTTTTATGAAGCTGTCACCAAATTTCTCAGAGGGCATGCCATATTAATCTTTTTGGTAATAGAATTTATTTTATAAATGATGCATTGTTATATTCAACAATAAATATGTGGGATCTACAGGTACAGCTGAGCAGAGATCTAGCTTCCATATTATTGCAGTGACAACAGATAGCCAATGCTTTTAAGAGGTGTGTGGTAGAGTGAGGTATAATGCATATATGAATATTTTGGGTTCTAGTTCTTTCTATTTGTTGAAGAAATTATCCACTTGTTTTGTTCTCATAATTGCTGTGGGAGTTTGGGTAACTTTAGGCACTTAGAATGTTTGAGATGTGAAAACCAAGGAGAATTAAAAGATGACTGCTGATTAGTGGCAATGCAAATGATGCATGAATCATCCAGTTAAAGCTCAGCTCAAACTCATCTCTCTTACATTAAGCACGTGTATTATTTCCTGATTTTTTTAAATCAAAAAGTGCATATTTCGTATAGGAGTTCTAGAAAAATTATTTGGAAGTGATTGGTAAATATGCATTTTAGTCAGACAAAGCATAGTTTCTGGGCCATCTGCCATAAACAACTTTGTATTTTAATTTTATATTGTTAACTACAAAATGTCTACTAAAATGTTACCAGTAATATTCAGTTAGTTAAAATAAAAACACACATTGATTTTAGTTTTAAACTCTGTCTCTGGAGATACCCTCTTAAATTGATTAATTAGTTGCATGATTGGCAAAGTCAGAAATACTTTTTTTTATTGTACTTTAGTTTCTGGGGTACATTTGTAGATCATGCAGGATTGTTGCATAAGTACACACATGGCAATGTGGTTTGCTGCATCCATACCCCCGTCACCTACATCTGGCATTTCTCCCCATATTATCCCTACCTGACCTCCCCACCCCCGACTGTCCCTCCCTTGGCCCCCCAACAGACCCCAGTGTGTGATGCTCTGCTCCCTGTGTCCATGTGTTCTCATTGTTCAACACATGCGGTGTTTGATTCTCTGTTCTTGTGTCAGTTTGCTGAGAATGATGGTTTCCAGATTCATCCATGTCCCTACAAAAGACACAAATTCATCATTTTTTATGGCTGCATAGTATTCCATGATGTATATGTACCACATTTTCCTTGTCCAATCTATCATTGATGGGCATTTGGGTTGGTTCCAGGTTTTTGTTATTGCAAACAGTGCCACAATGAACATACATGTGCATGTGTCTTTGTAATAGAATGATTTATAATCCTTTGGGTATATACCCAGTAATGGAATTGCTGTGTCAAATGGAATTTCTATTTCTAGGTCCTTGAGGAGGTGCCACAATGGCTTCCACAATGGTTGAAAGAATTTATACTCCCACCAACAGTATAAAAGTGTTCCTATTTCTCCACATCCTCTCCAGCATCTGCTGTCTCCAGATTTTTTAATGATCGCCATTCTAACTGGTGTGAGGTGTTATCTCAATGTGTTTTTGATTTGCATTTCTCTAATAATTAGTGATGATGAACATTTTTTCATATGTTTGTTGGCCGCATATATGTCCTCTTTTGAAAAGTGTCTGTTCATATCCTTCACCCATTTTTGGATGGGTTTGTTTGTTTTTTTTTTCTTGTAAATCTGTTTTAGTTCTTTGTAGATTCTGGATATTAGCCCTTTGTCAGATGGTTAGACTGCAAAAATTTTTCCCCATTCTGTTGGTTGCCAGTTCACTCTAATGATTGTTTCTTTTTCTGTGCAGAAGCC
>CAUYLG010014831.1:0-19186 GCA_963573385.1 Cacajao melanocephalus | reverse complement strand
TGGCTTTTGTTGCCATTTCTTTTGGTGTTTTAGTCATGAAGTCTTTGCCCATGCCTATGATTCCTGGACAAATTTCTCACCAGACCCATTCTTTGTTGCATGTTCCATCGCAGCCATTCATTCTGTTCAATGATGACTGTGCTTGGTGTCATCTGAAGCACCCACCATGAGGTACTTGAAGAAAGAACCCATTTCTTATTTGTCTTTTTAGACTCAGTAACTAGCCCACAACATGGCATATAGAAGTTACTCAATAAATGTTGGTCAAATGATTGATGACCTATTTCACTTTCCCTTTACCTGGAATAAATCAGAATGTGTAGCTGGAAGTGTACCATTGCTCTAGTCTGTGAAGCAGAAAGGTTCAGAAAAGGCCACTTACTTTGCCTTGCAGGGAATGGGTGTGCCGTCCACTTTGCTACAGTACCCGTACTTTGACCCGCCTTCATTCCTGCTGTAACATGACTTATCTGCAACCTCAGTTCCTGGGATCAGGCACAGTCAGTAGGGAAAAGAAAATAGATTTTTGAGATTCAAGAGATATGTGAAAAGATAAGAGATTTTAAAAATTCAGTACTGGCAAAGGATTTATAAAATACAAAACAAGAAAAATACTATTTTAGCATAATTCCATTGGCCACTCCTAGAAACACAGGCTGCATTAATTTGGTATCAAATGAGCTGGCTTGAATTGTAAATAAATGGTCTTTTAAGTCATCTACTATTCCACAATAAACTCCTACTATGTGCCAGGTACAAAAATAAACATCCCACGTTTCATGTCTCAGGTAATCTTCCTCAGATCTCCATCAGACAAAACACATTGGTTAAGAGCTCAGGCTTTAAGCAAGACTGATTTATTATGTGAATATGGGCAATGTCTTCACCCCTGAGTTTTCTAATCGGTAAAATAAGGATAAGTATATATAACTATGAATGTATATTTAACCTTATATTTACACATAAATAAATGTGTATATGCACATATATATAATAGTACCTACCTTGAAGAGTTGTTTTGAACATTAAATCATTTAATGTAGGTGAGCTACTGAGAACAGTGTGTGGTCAGCAGTACATGGTTGACAAATACTAACCATGTTTATCTCTATTCTTCAATTTATTAATAAGGAAAAAGAATCCTATTGAGACACACAGAGAGACCTATGCTTCTTCTCTGTGCTGAGGTGCCCCCTCTTAAAGATCAGTAAGTAACTTTCTCTTTAACATTTAGAAAATTTCAATCTAGCCTTTGACAAATAGCAAACTAAGTGAAAAATAAGCAAATACCCATGAGGATAGTTTACTGTTTTTAACAAATACTTTAAACCTGTTATGATGACTTGTAAACTCAAAATATTTTCAATTTCATGTTTCAATGTGCAAGATGATAAAATGAGTTTTGTTACCATTTTTTTGATGATTTGTATTTTAGTAAAATTTATAAAATTTTATTATACAGTATCTACACAGAATAAAAGAATCATTAGTCATGAATAATCAGGGAAAAGCATTATATTCCTAATCTGAGACTTCAGAGTTATTGCTGCTAATATTGCAGAATGTATCTTTTATATATCTGGCATCATGATATTTTATAACTTATTTCTTGCCAGTTAAAAATATGCCTGTCCTTTCCCTAGGCATTAAATTGTCTAAAGGATCACAGCTTTAAGAACTGCATTGAATGAATATAGTTTAATGTATTTAATCCTTATTTTTTGGATTTTGAGATGTTTTTCAATTATCCACTATCATTAAAAAATGCTGACTGAGAAATCCTCATAAACAAATTATTTCTGAGTACAATTGCTAGGAGATGGAGTACAAATTTTTTAAAAAAATTTGTGTATGCATTTTTCTCTCTGTAAAATCTATGCTAATTTGTATATTTTCCAGCAGTGCATGAAGGGAGCTGTTTGGTCACGTTTTCACTGACACTGAACATTAACATCTGTAGCAAACTTTTGCCAGTTAGCAAAAGTAGAAGATTAACTTGTTTTCATTCAGGTTTTGTATATTGCTGGAGAGATAAAATGAGTTTAATTTCTATGACATATTTGTATTTCTTCATCATGATGAATGGCCTGCTTAAGCCATAGCCATATTTTCAGTACTTGGAATTACAACTGATTTGTAGGAATGATTCGATGCCAAAAAGAATTATTTTTAAATTACTTACAAAGTGACAAGACTTTTCAAACTTTCCAGATTAATGTAAAATAAATGCATAATCCTCTGTGAATTGTAAAATTTGGAATTTGATTTAGGCAAATTGATTTCTCTGGCTTTTTATAATGGCAGTCTTTAAATGTATGATTGAAGAGGTCTTCTGCATTTCATGATCACATAAAGATGGTCCATGTTAATTCAGTAGACAATTTTGAGCCTTTTACTAAAGCTAGGTACTGTGCTAGGAAGCACTGGGAATACAGCTATGAGCAATGCAGACAATGTCCCTGTCCCAGGAAGTTTACAGACTTGTGGAGGAGGCTAATCATAGAGTGTGACAAAGGGAGGTAATAGTTAATGTTGTTTGCAGTTAATATTTACCGCAAGATAATAAAGGCGATGCTCAGAACTCCACCTCTGTACTAAAGATTTTTTCCTCCTGGTTTTTGCCTTATATTGAAGTTAGCCAAGGAAGCATGAGCCTCTTAACCAGCAAAGTCAGTTTTGCTTCCGTCTGTAACCTTGCACATTCACGAAGCGGAAGCAGGATTCCTGAGGCCTGGTTCCAGGACACCAGTGAGCTTCCTGACGTACTAATGGTATTGAGCTTTCTCCTCAAATTGTCTCTTAACCCACGGCAGTCAAAGACTGAGGAGTTTACAGGGAGGTTTTTCTAGCGCTGTGACTATTAATTTCCCAGGTTCCTTGTTTTCACAATGCGTTGTAAGTCAGGAATTTTTGTTGATTTTTCTCAATCTTGTTTTAGCTGTATTTTCAGGAATTATGAAAAGTTTCTGGTATGCAACGTCCCATTTCAAATATTTTTAGGAATATGTAGATTTTCTCTATTTTAAAATCCTGTTTCAGTCATTTAAGTGGGAATCTGAAACTATTAGGAAGGGAGTATGGCAAGTAAATACATATACACAATACACATCATATCCAGAAAGTCCAAATAACTTTTTTTTTTAAAAAAAAAAAACTTGCCTTTTTTTTTTCAACTTAAATTTTGTATCCTTTGACCAACATCTCCCTACCTCCTCCATGTCACCCCCTGGAAACAAACAAATATTCTACTTTCTACTTCTATGTGTTCAACTTATTTATATTTCACAAATAAGCAAGAAATTTATATGATCTAAAATTCCTTTTCTAATAAAGTTATTTAATACTATTTAAATTGCTGTTCAAATTTTCAGGTATCTCTTTAAATTAAACTTTTATTTTTCAAGTTTTCTTCTTGGTGAAATTAGAGAATATGGTCTCTAAAATTTTGGTGTTAAGGACAAAGTGAGCATTTGAGAACTTTCAGTTTTCTTGATTGCCCTTCTGCGTTTCCAGAGTTGTTCTTTTTTCCAGCTGTCCTTATTTCTGTCCCATCTCTCAGTAGTTGTTCCACCCCTACACACACACACACACACACACACACAGAGAGAGAGAGAGAGAGAGAGAGAGAGAGAGAGAGAGAGAGAGAGAAAGAGAGAGATTTCCAAGGGTTTATGAACTTAGAGTTGGCAGATTTTTTTAAAAAAGAAAAAGGACACCCAGTGTAATCTGAATTTCAATAATTTATATTAGTATAATCACACCTCAAATATTGCATGGGATATACTGATGCTAAGACAAAAAGTTGTCATTAATTTTAAGTTAAAATTTAACTGAGTCATCCTTATTTTTATTTGGTAAATCTAGCAACCCTAAAACCAACCTCAAGTCTTAAAACCATTCCATGATTTTGAATTCGAAGTTTCTAAGAAGGATAGGACAGAATGGTCCTTTGGCTATGATTAAACACTGTCATCTGAAATGATTTTTCTTCGCACATGCACAGGGGAAAGGGTTTGTCCTCCTACCTGGTCCCCACAGCTCCATGCACTGCTCCTGCAGTGTGGGGCACGCCCCCATCAAGCAGTAGCCCTTCCCCTGATGGCAAGGGAAGCCATTGACTTGGAATCTGTCATCAGGACAATTACCAGATTTACCATCACACATTTCAGGCAGGTCACACTCATCTTTTGCTGGTCTGCACACCATCCCAGCCTTTTTAAACTGTAGAAAAACAAAAATAGAAGGCTTTTTCTTTCCTACCTGCTTTACTCTAATATCTTAAATCAACACATAATATTTTCCATTCTGGCCTTTTGGGGCATGGTAGTTGGAGGTGTGATTTCATTTCAGTTTACATTGTTATTATAAATTAAAGCCATCCTCTGTTACATCACTTCTACGTAAGTTTGTGTGTGTGTGTGTGTGTGTGTGTGTGTGTGTGTTTCTCTTTACTTTTTTTTTTTTTTTTTGAGATGAAGTTCTGCTTGTCACCCAGGTTGGAGTGCAGCAGCGTCATCTCAGCTCGCTGCAACCTCCACTCCTGGATTCAAACGATTAACGATTCTTCTGCCTCAGCCTCCCAAGTAGCTAGGATTATAGGTGCACACCACCACGCCCAGCTAATTTTTGTATTTTTAGTAGAGATGGGGTTTCACCATATTGGCCAGGCTGGTCTTGAACTCCTGACCTCGTGATCCTCCTGCCCCAGCCTCCCAAAGTGCTGGGATTACAGGCATGAGCCACCACGCCCAGCCTATGCCCTAAGTTTTTAAGCAATCAATATTTCTGAATTTGTACTACAAACACTAAAGAAACATAATGTAGAAATGTATAGGAGAAAAACAGGCAACAAGTTAGATATAAAGAAGGGAGTTATTTCTCCCTTTGTTGAATGCATCTCTGTCAGGAACTCCAAGGAAGTTTAAATCTGCAACTTCAGAGATTTACTGGTAAAATGGATCTTTGATATTCAAGGAGATAAGCTTACAAGCACCACATCAGCAGACTCAGACTTTCCCAGGCCTTGAGTTTCCTAATTCTTAATTCCTTTTATTGTAGGTTGAGCTATTCCCTTTCAACTAACTTCTTCCATAGAATGACTTATCATTAGGGAGAAATAACCAAATATTTACTTGGTATGTTAACTCGGTTGTAATCAATTACTGCAAATCTTACTCTTACTTGCTCTGAGAAACCTTAGTAAAACAAATTCTGCAATTCCTGCAAAACTGAGGAAGCATGTTTGCTTTTTCCCCTTTCTAACAGGAGCAGATAGGTTTTCACTGCATTAAATAACAGAATATCTTAGTACCAGTGACAGAATCCAATCCAAATTTCAGTGCAAGCCTGTGAGATCCTCCAAATTCAACCCAGGGCTCCAGCCAGACCATTTCTAACTAGGTATCAGACAAACCATGCTTGTATCTTCTCTTATGTCTTGCTGTTTCTGTGTTCTCATTTGGAAATTCTTTTCTTTTATGACTAAATCCCTTTTGTCTAAATTTTTTTAAAGTCCATTTGAAAGCGTTTTTTCCCACCAAGGCTCCTCTGACCTCTTCAATGCAAATTGCCACTTCTGTTTCCTTCATGTGCTTGGGAAGAGTTGGATTCAGATTTAGGTCATGGGGATTTGAGTCTTGGCTTTGTGAGTGTCTGAGTGCTGAACTTTAGATAAATAGATTTAATCTCTCTGAAAATCCCTGTCCTCATCAAACATCTACTTTCCAAGGCCATTGTGAAAATCAAGTGAGAGTTTACATGAACAGTTTAATATCTCATTATGCCATCAACATGGCCATTGGATCACACATTATATTTTCATCTGTTTCATGTATGCATGTCATTGCCCTAAATAAACAAGAAACTGGATACTTTTTTATCTACCATAATCTCTAACAAATAACATTTCCTAAACACTCTTTGAATACTACTTAAGTTCTCAAATTTACTCCCTTTTGGATTTCATTTCTTTGCTCTCTCTGACTTTAAAAACAAAATAACCAAATACTTCCTATAACCTGGTATGCCATCTGCACATTCATGCTGCAGTTACAGATCATTTAAAATGTGTGAAATTCTGTGCTAGGTGAAAGTGAAACAGTCCTTTGCCCTTAGCAGTCAATCTAATTATGGAAACAAACCCTCACCACATAGAATGATATGCAACAACAAAAGTTAAATACTAAACTTGACCTTGAAGGACAAGTCAGAGAAGCACCACAGAGAGCATGACATGTCTTATTTAGAAGAATTTCACCCTGAAGTGGCTTCAAAGATTGAAGATAGGGACACCCCACACTACTCAGAATAAAACCTCTTCCACCACCACACACATTACTATAGAGAGATAAAATCAGTTTTGTGAGATTTGACCTGAGAAAGCCCCATGTGGAGCATGAGAAACAGCAGCAGATAGGAGTAACTAGCATTGGCTTTGGAGCTGGTCACACTTGGGGTTATCCCACTAAACAGCGGCCATGTTTATTTTAACATTTTTTATTGTCTACATTTAAGGTGTGCATGATTTAATATAGGTATACATGGTGAAATGCTTACTATATATGTACACCTATATGCCCACAAAAGTTAAAAATTAAAAAAATTTTTTAAATGATTACTATAGTCAAATTGATGTACTGGTCTCTGACATAGAGGGGTGTGTGTGTGTGTGTACACTTGAAATCTCTCTTAGCAAATTCCTGATACACAATACAGTATTGATACCTATAGTCATGCTGTACCTTAGATCTTTAGCCTTATTCATCCTACGTAACTGTAACTTTGTCCCTTTTGGCCATTATCTCCCCATTTCCCCAGCCTCCTTGCCCTTAGTAAACATGATTCTGCTCTCTGTTTGTATGTATTCAACATTTTTGGATTCCACATATAAGTGAGATCAGTATGCAGTGTTTTTCTTTCTATACTGGCTTATTTCACTTAGCATAACGTTCTCAGGTTTATCCAGGCTGTAACAAATAGTGGCCACATTATTTTGTTCATTTTCTACTCTGCATTTGTCCTCAGAAACAAGTGAAATAATATCTACATGAAGGGTCATTGGAAGATTAAATAGGCCATGTATATTAAGTACTGAGTAAGTGCTTGGTAAATAGTAAATATATCATTTCATAGAAAGAAAAATATTGCACTGCTTATTCAGTTAACATAATCACTGAGATGTCAGTGTACAAAAATGTAACCATAATTATTAAAATAGAATAAAATAATCTTACTTGGCATTTTTCACAACATTCTCCTAAGGCACATTGAAAACTTGATTTGATTTTACATGTTTTAGCATCACAGCAAACATTGGTACATTCCTAAGAAATATGAGAAACAAATATAAATGCAACATTACTTTTTGGTCCCAGTTCAGCACAATTTGTAACATAATATATTCATCAGGCACATGTTACTTTCATGAAGTTTGAATATGACTTTTTCAAAATTAAAGACAAAAAAATTAGAAAACCTGAAATTTTGGAGCAACTGATGGTTTGCTGTTTATCTCACTTCCACTTACATCATTTTTCTATTAACTAATTCAATCAGTTTCCAGTAATATTAAGGAAAGACCTTTCCTTTTGGGCAAAATATGAAGAAAACAACACAGTTCTTAAGATTTGTGTAATTATAGAACATAATTCCTTCAACTCATCAGTTATGTATATATCTAGCAGTAAATCCAATTGCTAGAATATCTACTGAAAAGCTAAAGATAGAGCTCTTTATCTAACTTTAATACTTAATTCAACTGTGCTTGAAGCAAAAGACTTTGTCTTGGTTTCTCTGCTTTGTTTCAGAATCCTGCCTGCACAAGGTATTGGAGAAAGTCCTCCCTCAAAAATGTTCTCTGCAGCTGTCTAGATTCCCTTAGAAGAGTAATAGTTTTAGAGGTATAACATTTTAGGCTTAAAACTGTTGCCCTTAGTTGAAATATAATCATCAACCAGGACAGACTGTTTTTTCTCATAGAGTGAATAAAAATATAATCATACTTCAAAGTTACTGAAAGCCAATACCCTGAAGCCTTGATATATTACTTATATTAAGCATTAATAACATGGAAGCAGAGGTCCTATTCAAAATCCCAGCTGCCCTGTGAATAGGGTCAGGACAGAACTTCTGATGGTAATAACCTCTGAGTCCCAAAGCAGGAAGGGCTACACCAGATCCCTGTGCTGGGTGCTCTTGGGTTTCAGAGCTGGAAACAGATACATGTGAAACTAAATCTTGGCTCCTCCATTTGCCAGCCCAGTGACCTTGAACCATCAAGCTATGTATACTCTGAGCACTCTCACAGAGCTGTGTCAATGCTTGGTAAGTCATAGTCACATAAGAAATTTAAAGTATTTTACTCAGAAAGGGAGGGAGGAGAACGCAAAGCCCAAGTTAGTAAATAGGCCTTAAAAAAGGAATGAGGATCGAACCCTGGGAGAAAAATTAGCAAGGTCTGTTCAGTAGTACAGGATTCCTTGTCAAAAAGATTTTCCTGGAAAATACCTACAAATGGACATATCCAAAATGACCAAAAAATCTACAGTGTTACAGTGGGCAACACCTTCTTTTACAGTGGTTTATCTTCTTAGGGATAGAAAAACAAGAAGGTCATTTTAGAAAGTGATTGGCGGTACCTCAGAAGTCCCACAATCACAGTCCTCTCCCATTTCCACCAACTGGTTCCCACAAATCGGGGTGGATATGATATCTGTACGCAGTGGAGCATTGAAGAGGCAGTTTGATAATTTATCTTGAAAAAACTTGTCATAGCTGACACGGCTGCAGGAGCTGAAGTCTGTGGGTATATGGAAGCTGAGAAGATAAGGAAAGACAAACCTGGAATATAGTCCTGCTTAGCATATGGGAAGCAGTATCTGAAATTCGGCACAATTACACCCACAGCCTGCCCTAAAAGACAAAATCCAATCCACTGACCAACTGCTGAAACGTGAGCTCATTTCCATGCCTGAATTAACCCACTAGGGTGGACACAAACACTTCCAACTTCATGAGAAAATATAGTCCTATTTCAAAATGTAGCATCCAGGCCACTTTTAATAAAACAAAAATGACTCTGACTTCTCCAGATAATCTCAGATCATTTTGGGGTTGTGAAGTCCTACAGGTAACAAAATAATATTGATTTACGTGTCTCGGAATTCACTTTCCTTTAGAGGAATTCCTATTGATAGGATCTCTTCATCCCACATAGAAAGATGAGGTTTAAAACTCATAATGGAGGAGAAAGATAACTTAAGCTCTGTAACTGGCATGCAGCCATATGCTGCTATGTGAAGGGGCTTTGGAGAATAACCCTAGCTTGAGTAGGCTGAAGGAGGAAATGAAAATAGAAAAGAGGAAATAGTTTACAGAATGAGCTGTAGGAACAGAAAAGAGGACATGAATATATAAAAAAGATTGTGAGATTTTTAAAGATAAGATTGCCTGAAAATTTTGCCTAAATCAGGGTAGGAATGTGCGATGTCTTTTCATAGACTGTCTTCATTGTCCTATAAGAAGTTTCTTCTTTAATTAGATTTTTATTCTAGAACCCTTTTCCGACCACCATCTATTCTGAACTTACGGGAAACCTGATAAATGCTAATAATTTTTCTGAAGCCAGGTCTTATATAGATAAGATGAGGATAAAATGATGAATTGCCCCCAGAGGAGAGACATTATTTTAAAATTATGTCTTAGTTATTGAAAAATGTTACATATAGATGAGGTGGCTTGGCACAAATGCACACTTATTTAATCACTCAAAAACTTGAACACGCTGTTGCGGGTGACCTAAAGAGCAGTGGAGCCCAGGGTGGATCAAAGCCACGCCTACACTGCATGCC
Organism: Cacajao melanocephalus; assembly: GCA_963573385.1. NCBI lineage: Eukaryota > Metazoa > Chordata > Mammalia > Primates > Pitheciidae > Cacajao > Cacajao melanocephalus. Next base: position 9,338 of record CAUYLG010014831.1, on the reverse strand, counting down.
CCCAGAGAGCCTTACCTCAGTGCTTTGTCCATCACACATCTTGTAGAAGGGCACTTGCAAGAATAGTTGTCATGAAACATTCCAAAGTTGTGGCCCATTTCATGGGCCATTGTCCCTGCAACTCTAAGAACATTGTCACTGTGGTCCTAAGAGTATGAAAGAAGAAAAAGATACTCTGATTTTCAAATGCACTTACAATTTACTCTATGAGCTTGTGCGCTCTTTTGTCTCTCTCTCTCTCTTTCTTTCTCTCTCTATTTCTGTCTCTCTCTCTCTCTTTGACACACACACATACACAACTAAGTAGAACTGAATGCACATCACAGTAGATATGGTCTACCCTTTGCTCTGTGAGTAGGTTCCTATAATGAAGGACACTGTTCTGGCTTTCCTTCCATGAACGATGATGGCAAATTTACATCTACGATGATAAGAAATGAGAACTTTTTTTTTTTTTTCAATCTCCCTTCCCTATGACTTGCCTTTCAGAAGTCTTTGATGCATTTGGCCATTAGCAATCTAAAATTGTTTGTCAACCTAGCACTTTAGCTTTATTTGTATCTTTCTCAATTCCATTATTGCCAAGAGTAGACATGAGTCAATTAAAAACCTCCCGCATTGCATGAAGTCCAGCCTGTGGCCAACTTGATCACCACGTTGTTTCTGATTTGAGGTGCTTGTACTCAACTCCAAGCTTGCAGATAAATTAGAGCTTGCAGCTATAAATCATCCAGGAGCGATAAAACAATGCAGGAGAATAGCTGCTGGTTAAGGAGACAAAAATCTGCCAGTAACATCCACCTATAGAAGTCTGATTCTCTTATCTGCTTCATCTCAAAGAACTAGATGTAATGTTTGATAAGGGACAGTACAAGATTGGCAAACAAGGCACAGCTGTGTAAGTTGGGAAGTCGATACTTAAACTCTTTATATTCTTTCATTCTTTTGAGATGAATGTGGTAAACTCTCCTAGTTAGCAAGATGGACCTCTCCAAATGGGGAAAAATGCAAGCCAGAAAGCCCAAGAAAAATTAAAATGTGTTTAGAGACTTTTCAGATTGTGTATCTGAATTTCCTTTAAATTTATGATTTCTTTCTTTAAATAACTGTTTACCTAACTTAAATGATTTATGCCCTCGAATGACCTCCATTCTGTCTTCCCCCTCTCTAAATCCTACCTACTTTTTGAGGTCCATCTCTTTTTTTTTTTTTTTTTTTTTGAGATGGTGTCTTGCTCTTGTTGCCCAGGCTGCAGTGCAATGGTGCAATCTCTGCTCACTGCAACCTCCACCTCCCTGGTTGAAGCAATTCTCCTGCTTCAGCCTTCCAAGTACCTGGAATTACAGGTGCCCACCACCACACCCAGCTACCTTTTTGTATTTTTAATAGAGACTGGGTTTTGCCATGTTAGCCAGGCTGGTCTCCAACTCCTGGCCTCAGGTGTTCCACCTGCCTCGGCCTTCCAAAATGCTGGGATTACAGGATGAGGTCCATCTTAATGCTGCTTTCCTTGACTATTTTAATCTTCATCAACAGTCCTCTCTTATGAATTCGTAGCATTGTTTTCGATTCTCTAAAGTAGCACTAAGCTACCAACTATATGTTAGAACTATTGCTTTAAGTAGGCAAGTTTCTTTTCCAATTTTATGACACGCTATTTCAAGTTTGAAAATATGTATTTTACTACTTCTGCATATCCATGCAGCCTATTATGAATCCGGACTCAAAAGATACTCACTAAAAAATATGTTAATTCCATTTCTACCTAGGATGTAGAAACCTGGAAAGAACATTTTTACACTAACAAGGACAAGGCAGATAGGTAACTATAACTTCCCTTGAATTCGCCAGTAAGTTTGGCTTACAGGACATCCAAAGGTCTGTGAAAATATATTCAAAATGAAAGTAAGATAAAGCCTTTCTTAGACAAAACTGAAAGAATTTACTGTATTATAAGGAATTTTTAAAAATGCCCTTGAAAGGACAAAACATATAATACTAGATAGAAATTCGGATTTTGATAGAGAAGTAAAGACTGCTGAGAATGCAATAAAGCTTTTTTAAAAATCTATTTTAAGTTCACAGGTACAAGTACAGGATTGTTACATAGGTAAACTGTGTCATGGGGGTTTGTTGTGCAAATGAAAACTATTTTTTTTATTTTAAATTGCAATGAAAGATGGATCTCTAAAGCAGAACTAGTAATGTATTGTGTATTTTTTGGTGATATAAAGTTAAACATATGATAATAGCACAGTCGATGGGAAAGAAGAGTTAGAGACATACTCTTAACAAGTCTGTACGTGACATGTGCAGCAGTGTACAAGGTAAACTGATGGGTAGAGATGTATGATTAAATCCTCAAGTAACCACTGAGAACAGTGTTATCAATAAAAGCTAAAAATGGAGATAAATACAATTATTTTTAAAAACGTTTTTTTTTCCTTAAGGCCAAAAACCAAAGACTACATGGAATAGAAAACACCAAGAGGGAACATTTTTAGTTCAACAGTGTCAATTATTATATTACATATAAATGATCTAAATTTAACAAGTAAAAGACTGTTTGTCACATTCGATGAAAAAGTAAAACCCAAGTACATACTATCTACCAGAAGTTTTCTCTAAACACAAAGAAATACACAGATTAAAAAGTAAAGGATATCTCATCCTACATTAGTCACAAAATGTTGAAATAACCATAATATCTAACAAAATAGACTTCAAGGAATATTGTATAGATATATATTTCAGGATCCTGATACGATGAAAGGGTCAATTTTCCAAGAAGATATAACAACTAGACTTATCTATACAGCCATACGTATCTATCTAACAACAGAACTTCAAAAAAACATGAACTAAAATCTTAGAGGATTAAAAGAAGAAACAGGCAAATTTATAATTACACTTGGTTACTTCAGTGTTCTCTATCCATTAAAATTTAAATGACCCAAATAATACAATAAATTAACTTGACATGATTGACAATTATAGAAAACACCATTCAGCCACAGGAGATAATTATTTTCTAGTTTATAGGAAGCATTGACCAGGATCAAACCTCAAAATAACTACAAATATTAAAATTCTATGAAGTATGTTCCCAACCCCAACAGAATTAAACAGAAAATCAACAGTAGAAATTAGTACAGCACACTTAAATGTATGAGTCAAAGAAGAGATTAAAAAATATTTTTGAACTAAACAAAAATAAAAGCACACATAGCTAAATATCGTGCATAAGCAGTGCATGGTGGGAAATTTATAGCATTAAAGAATAAATTTGATGCAGAATAAGCAAAAGGATGGAAATTAAAACAAATCAATAAAATTGAGAGCAGAAAAACGTAGAGAGCACCAAAGAAATGAAACACTGCTTTTTCTTTAAAGAAGATCAATAAACTAAGAAACCCCTAGCCAGACTGACCACAGAAAAGGACACACAATAGTAATAATAGGAATGAGAGAGAGAGGATGTCATTTAAAAATCTGCAAATATTGAATGAATAAAAAAGGATATTAACAACAAATTTTTGTCATCTTTAATAATCAGCTTTCTTTAAAGACATGAACTACCAGTGTTCACTTAACTACAGATAGACCTGAATGGAAGAAATTAAATGTGTAGTTAAAAATCATTCCAAAAGAAAACTCCATTTCCATATGGTTTTACTTGTGTATTGTATCAAACATTTTAGAAAGTAATAATACCAATTGTACTTCAATATTTCAGAAAATCAAACAGGTGGAACCATATCCCAACTCATTCGTGGCTAACTTTACTATGATAATAAAACCTAAAAACACATATTACAGGAGAATAATATTACAGACCAATAATACTCATGAATATCTATGAAAAGACTCTAAAGATATATTAACATGTTGAATTAAACAATATGTTTAAAAGATAATGCATTATGAGTATGTTGCGTTTACCCTGAAATGCAAAATTAGTTCGACATTTGAAATCAAGGTTATTTACCATGTCAACAGACTAAAGGAGGAAAACTATCATGATCTTTTCTGCAGATTTTTGAAAAATCATTTGGTAACCGTAAATGAAAGAACCAGCCATTTATCATCATACAAACCTGAACAATGCCAACAGAATGATAAGGAGAGCACATTGTAGACATAAACGCAAGACCCACAGTCGTTCCAGCAAGTTCTGTGGCTCTGCAAGAAAGGAATAAGTTAATATAACAAGTTATGCTTAGCTCTATTTTTATAGGCAATTCAACCAAAACTCTTAATGGTTAGCAGAAAAACTCATTGTGAACCATCATTCTCATATTTTTCTTCAGTTTTTGAATTTGCATGAGGCATTTTTCTATAGAATGGCTTTTGTATCACTTAAGATCCAAACACCTAGATATAATCATGTTGCAGTTTCTATCACTTCTGATTATAACACTTTTCATTGAGAAACAGATCCCTTGTGAAGAAAAAGAAAGGCTTTTTTTTAATCTTAATGTTTATGTATATCTTCTTTTGATATTAGCATTACCAGACATGCTTTGTTTTTATTTATATTTTATTCATGTATTTTTAAATCATATACTTTTGTTTTATATTAGCACTGTTTTAGCTACAGGAGGTTTAGAGATTGGGCACATTTTGAAAGCATTTGTATTATTGATCATTTATATTATTCACATAATTTTTACACTGGAGAGGGGTTTGAATCATTTGCACTTATGTAGATAATGTGTTTTATCTTGAGTAATTTTAATTTTCCTTTTTGGTTCCTTTTAATTTTTCTATTAATCTTTAGTAATTTCATGCTCTTTCCTTTTAGTTTCTTGGCTCTCTGTACAATATCCTGGCTCTTATTTGTCTCTAGAAATTTGCAAAGTTTGCATCAAGTTTTTAATTTCCTTGGAAGATGCATTTACATGGGAAATTGAACCTATGTTTTCCCATAAAACAATATTAAAAATAAAGAATATAAATTCTGCTATGTAAAATGAGAAAATTAGAAAACCATCCAACTTTCCATTTCCTGCAGATTTTATCTCTCTAATTCGATTTCAGATACTTATTTTAAAAATATATTTTACATTATGCATATTTAAAAGACTTATGATACCTGTATTCTCTTTTAAAATTATATCATAAAGTTATTTACACTTTATTCTACATTTTTGTGGTTTTAATTCTCCCCACTTGCTCCTTTGCAAAAAATAACAATTCCTTTATTTTGGAGTTACCTATTTTGGTATATCTTTTAAGTGAATAGAGTATATTTTGACGCTACCGTTTTTACCTACTTATACCTAAATATAGATATCTTTTGTTAATTTGGTAAATGGTAAGACTTGAATTGCATAACTGGAAGAACAAATATTTCCTTTCATTGTATCTTTAATCTGTTTTCATTTTTTTCTGATCTCTTCAAGGAATCTATTCTTGGCATGTATCACCATTTATTTTTACCTATACATTTATCATCTCATCTATTATTTTTAACCTTCGAAACTATTACTGTACCATGATGGAATATTCAGCAATTTGTCTGGCTCTGGTGCCAGGCTGGTAAGAGTTCAAATCCCTCACTACTTACCAGCTATGAGACCTTGGAAAGTTACTAAGTGCCCCCGACAAGAATGGGCTCTTGAGTCTAATACTCACCTTTCTAAGTTAAGAAATGGTATCAGCTACTTTCCAAAGATGGCCCCCTAACGAACCAGCCTTGCAGTATTCTCAGCCTGAGCAGTGCCTTCCCCTTGAATCTGGATTGGCCGTACAACTTACCCTTGATTAAGAGACTGTACCAGTAGTGACACCCTGTGACTTTTGTAGTTAGGTCATAAAAAACCTTGATGCAATGTCTTGTGCATCTTGAAATGCTTATTCTGAGAAAAGCTAGACACCTAGTAATAAGTCCACCTACTCTAAGACAGCCATACTGAAGGAAGCTCAAGTTAGGCACATGAAAGGCGATATAGAGAGAGACAGGACCAACCAGACTCACTGTTTCAGCCAAATGAGCCCGGATGCCAGTTACATAAGTGAAGAAGCCTTACTTCAAGCCCAGAAATTCTGGGCTCATTTGTTACGCAGTAACGGGTGACCAGCACAGAAATATTAACTAATTCTGGCAGGACATAGTTGACTGATGTCCCATGAAACTGATGGTTTTCTTGGGTAACAAACTCTCCAGTAACTTCAATTCTTACTGCTTCCTTCCATCTAATTTCAACTAAATATTATCCAGCTATCCAGCAGCATTTTCTTGACTCTTTTGAGGTACATGCTCCAGTCTCATAAAATTTACAGCCATTAGATTTATTGTTCTTAACTGGTCATTTCAGCAGGCAGTAAATTAGGGAAAATGTGGGGTTATAATATAACACTCAATTTTTCTTCTAATAATATCTTAGAGGTTTCTTCTAACTTGAGCCTAAAGTCAATCCGTTATTTTTTAAACACTGAATCAAAAACTCTCTTACATAAACTTGTCGTTTCTTCCTCTATACCTAATAAAAACAAACTTTTTGTGAATCATTGCAAAATATTTGGCCCTGTATTTTCTTTAAAAAAAAAAAAAAAAAGAATAGTTGGATCCAAAATCATCACATATTTGACATATCCCAGTAAATGATTTATAAATGTCTACTCCCCTGTGTGTACACCTCACTTTGCCAAGGCTCAGAAAAGCTGCCACTGAATACCATGTAGTGTGCAATGGAGGAAAGTCTGTACATACGTGATCAACTGAGCAATATCGTGATGCTTTCTTCTTGAGAGAACATTCCCTCTCCATTTAGAAAAATTTTCCAAGGTGAAGCTTGCGTTTGGGGTTATCTTTATCTTATCCTTGTCAGTCCAGATTTCCATACCAACTAAGGCCACATGAGTATTGAGCTTTTTATAAAGCTGTCCAAAGACAATATATGGCAAAGAATGACTTATAATGGTGATATCGTTTTTAAACATTTTCAGTGTATTTTATATTTTTAAACATTTATAACAGCAGTATATAAAAACCTTATTTCCAAGCATATTTGTGAAACAGAATGTATCTATTATTTTGTAGATGCTAAAACTCCCATTCAAACAAAAAACAGATATACTAAGATTAGATCTGTAAACTCCTTTTTACGGGGAAAAAGGGCCCTATTAAGACAAAATATTCCTCCTTGTGCTCCTAAGATATACTTTAATTTTGTGTCAGTGCCCCATGATTATGGCTTCAACTGCCTATATGTTTTTCAGTGCTCCTAGAGTTAGAATATTTGAGAATTAGCAAAGTTGGCTCAGTGCCAGTAGAGGCATTAGCGAAGTAACATGATACGATGAAATGTTATACATTGATGCATTTACAATAAGCTAAGTAGCTGCTATAGTTTAAATGTTTTTATCCCCTAAAATTTATATGTTGAAATCCTAAACCCCAAGGTGATGGTGTTATTAGCAGGTGGGGCCTTTGGGAGGTGATTAGGTCATGAGAGTGGGGCCTCATGAATGAAATACTGGTTTTTCCCTTCCATCATATAAAGGCACAGTGAGAAAGCAGCTGACAATCTTCACCAGAAACCAAATCTTGATGGAACTTGATTTGGACTTCCCAGCCACCAGAGCTATGAGCAGTAAGTTGCTGTCATTTATGAGCTACCCTGTTTATGTATTTTCAGACTGACACTGTGGTCCTCTAATCTTAAACATGGATTGAACTAAATAACCCACAATGCATATGGGATAAAGTTTAGAAATAATGAGTTAAGCTTATGACACAATATGCTTACTCCAAGGATAAAAGCTGAAATTACTCCTATAGTTTCTAAAAGTGCACAGTGACAGACATTATCACCAACAACTTTCTGCTAAAAACCTTAAATATTTGTTTTTTAAAAAGATAGTTTGGTAAACAAGAAAAACCTTTGAGGAATGCAGTTACTGAAAGTGAAGTTAAAAATTCAGCCATGTTATCATCCTTCACTTGATTATTCCATCAACTTCCTTGTTCCTTTCTTGTTTAATTTTACTCATCTCACAAAAATCCAATCCTGGTTAAAAGCAACTTGCCCCTGCATGTCTCCTCCTTCTGCCCTTGAACACAGGGGAAAACACATCGTTTTGATTGCTCACTTTAAAGCTGTGACTATTAACCTCAAGTAGTCCTTAACACTCTCCGGCAAAATTGCTGTATTCAAAACCCCATTTACATACTGTTTTCTGCACACCTTTTTTATACTCTTCTTTCTTAATAATTCTGACATTTTCTTTAAATCAGACTTTCACAGTTGTCCTTGGCTTCCACATTCACTGAGAGTTTAAGAGCAATCTGAAGGGAACGTCCATAAGCTCCCACCACCAGTCTATCTCCTCACCTATTCTTGTCCAAACTCCCTGCACCTCCCCATCTGCTATATGAATGAACAACCTCTGAGTGTAAGGCCAGTTTCTCCACTCATGTACTAAATGCCCCATATCTCCCCAACTCAAGATTATTCCAACAATTCATTATCACTGTTTAGCCCTTCACAAATTATTCCCATCAGCATAGAAAATAGTTTTTTTCACATATATTGACCATGGTAATCACTTCCCTATGTATATGTGTATCAAAATAAGTATATTATGGCATTATGTTTTACAACAAAAAATTAGAGCATTTATAGGATACCACAAAGAGACTCATTCATTTCAAAATAAGTATGCTAACTATATATCCAACGAACAGAAAACTAAAAATTAGTATTTAATATTAAAGATTGTAAAATGGTTTTAAAAATATTTTGGAAACTAGAAAACACAATCATGTCTAAAGAACACAGTCAACAGTTGTGTGACTCAAATGGGTTTGGAAATCTAACCAATCTATATTGAAACTTCATGGCTATCCTTTTCTGACTTCGTGATCTTAGACAGGTTACTTTGTTTCTGAGAATATGTTTCCATAGTTCCACATTAGGCTTTGGTAATATTTAGGATTGTTCTGGAGATTACATGAGATAATTGTTTATGAAATATGCTGTTGTGACAGTGCTTGACACTTTCTAATTTTTTCCCCTCTGGACCAGCTTTCTGTTGGGATCTGGTCTCCAGCACATTTACTTTTTTTTTCTTTAATTTATTTATTTTACTTTAGAGGCATACAATATCTGACATTTCTCCCCATGTTATGCCCCCCCCCCCCCCCCCCCCCCCCCCCCACCCCCCAAGGATACACCCAAAAACACACAAAACACCCCAGGTGTTGTTTTTAACACTTGAAACATTCTTGCTTTGTGTTTCTCACACACCCATGGGTGGGGTGTGGGGGGGGGGGTGGGGGTGGGCGGGGGGGGGGGGGGGTGGGGGGGGGGGGGGGGGGGTGGGATAACATG
>CAUYLG010014830.1:0-65796 GCA_963573385.1 Cacajao melanocephalus | reverse complement strand
CTTCAAGAGCAGCAAGGAACTGTTTTTTTCCCCCTATTCCTGGTATTTGAAATATGCATTAATATTGGTGAGATGGTTGGACTTGGTGCTTCTATGGACTACTGTGAGTCCTGCTGTTTTTTTTTTTTTTTTTTTTTTTTTAGATGGAGTCTCACTCTGTCACCCAGGCTGGAGTGCAGTGGCATGATCTTGGCTCACTACAACCTTTGACTCCTGGGTTCAAGCGATTCTTCTGCCTCAGCCTCCTGAGTAGCTGGGATTACAGGCATGCGCCACCACGCCTGGCTAATTTGTGTGTTTTTAGCAGAGATGGAGTTTCACTATACTGGCCAGGCTTGTCTTGAACTCCTGACTTCAAGTGATCCCCCTGTCTTGGCCTTCCAAAGTGCTGGGATTACAGGCGTGAGCCACTGCACCTGGCTGAGTCCCGCTTTTTATAGTGTCGTGAAATCACACTTATTTAGCTGGAATAACTGGTAGTGTCTAGCTCCGTCCTTATGTTATGGATGAGAAAACTGGAGACCAAGTATGTTCAATACATTCTCTACAAGCCTGGGACAAAACTCAGGCCCGCTAAACCACCAGTCCAGGAGGAAGTCATGACATGGTATTGCCTCCTCATAAGACCGTTCAGCTTCCTAGACTGCTCTTGGTGTGGCTTCGGGTATCCCAGGCCTGGGTGAGAGGCACCGTCCTTCACTGGCCAGCCAGCCAGCAGCTGTGTGTGCTGGTCCTTGCTTCTCTCGCCATGAGCTGGGATCTTGAGGCCAGGCTTGGTTTTATTCTAGCCTGGATGAGTCTGGGTCCTAGTTACTGCTGCTCATTCACCATTCCTGCCCTACTGGAAATTAGCCTCATAGTATCACTCACCTAATTATTTTATTTAATTTGCACAACATAGAGAGAGCTGAAGCACAGTGGTAACAGTGGCCCTGAATCAAGTAAGGCGAGGAAGTCTGTATCCCATCTTGCTGACTACCCACTGTAGTGCCTAGAACATACAAATTGCACATTAATACTTTTTGGGTAAATGATTCACAAGTAATAAATGAGCGAAAGCTAAACGGTAACAGAACATTTTCTCCCCTTTGTCTTCCTGAGATGTTTTAGGAGACGAATCCTTGCTGTTCTTTTCCAAATTAAATTTTTATGAACCATCAAGATGTAATGCAGGCATTAAGATTGTGTTTGTAGAAATTAACAACATGGAAATACTGATGCTTCATATGTAGCAGAGCCAAAAAAATTGTGGTGTAATTACAACTCTAAAAACAAAGTAAAAGATCTGTGATAAAGGTTTTAAAAAGATAAAAATTATCTAAAAATTGACCAGAATATTAGGGTGGTGGCATTTGGATGGTGAAGCTAGGGGTATAGTTTATTTTTTTAGTTTTCTGGAACATTTAAAAATTATTTTAGTAAGCTCCTATTTTATAGTATGAAAATCCTCTTAAATACAATGTAGATTCCATTTTGTAGAAAATAAACTGAATGACAGTTTGACTTTCTATCCTTACAGTATATGTAATTTATAGTATTTTTAAAAATCCTCTAAAAATAGGTGGATATATTTCTTAACTACTGGCTCTGTTGTGGTGGCGGTATAGGGAGGAAAGGGGTGACACCTTTCCTCACCCATAAGGGTCATGGCTGACACTTTTATCTATAACAAAAGTCAGGTTAACCAGAAAAAAGTGTACCAGGTATTATTATTAAAGTATAATTAATTCTCCTATTAAAGTATTATTTTTATTTTTAAAATATTTATGTTTTGGAGTCAGGGTCTCATTCTGTTGCCCCGGCTGGAGTGCGGTGGCACAATCATAGCTCACTTTAGCCTCAAACTCCTGGGCTCATGGGGTCCTCTCATTTCAGCCTCTTGAGCAGCTGGGACCGCAGATGCAGGCCACGACACTAAGCTATTTAATTCTATTTTTTGTAGAGACAGGGTCTCCCTGTGTTTCCTGGGCTGGTCTGAAACTCGTGGGCTCAAGTGATCCTCCCACCTTGGCCTCCCTCAGTGGATTAGAGATGTGAGCTACTGTGCCTGGTCCATACTGAAGTATTTAGTCATAGTTTTACATGACATGAGCGCCTTCAGAATGAAGGCCCAAAGACTCAGGGTGAAGTATCTATTTTTATGTTGTGGTTCAATGCATGGACAACCGTGTATAAATATGATCGGACAAAAAGGATATGATCTAGTAATAACAGACTGAGGGGGAAATTTATTCAAAATTTTCTTGGCCTCACTGTACAGCAGTACTTCCATCCAGTATGGGGTAGAACCCCTTTCTGGAGTGGTTGAGTTTTTGTGTGTGTGTGTGTGTGTGACAGAGTTTCGCTCTGTCACCAGGCTAGAGTGCAGTGGTGCGATCTTGGCTCACTGCAGCCTTTGCTTCCTGGGTTCAAGTGATTCTCCTGCCTCAGCCTCCCGAGTAGCTGGGACTACAGGTGCACATGACCACACCCAGCTAATTTTTGTATTTTTAGTGGAGACTGGGTTTCACCATGTTGGCTAGGATGGTCTCGATCTTTTGACCTCATGATTCACCTGCTTCAGCCTCCCAGAGTGCTGGGATTATAGGCGTGAGCCACTGCGCCTGGCCTTTTTTTTTTTTCCCCGGAGACGGGGTCTCACTCTGTCACTCAGGCTAGATGGAGTCCAGTGGTGTGATCTTGTCTCACTGCAACCTTGACCTCCTGTGCTCTGGTGATCCTCCCACCTTAGTCTCTCCAGTAGCTGAGACTACAGGCATGAGCCACCACGCCTGGCTAATTTTTGTGTTTTTAGTGGAGACAGGGTTTTACCATGTTGGCCAGGCTGGTCTCTCAAACTCCTGAGCTCAAGCGATTCACTGGCTTCAGCCTCCCAAAGTGCTGGGATTACAGGCGTGAGCTACCATGCCTGGCCATTAGGGGTCTTATGACTCACAATCAAACAAGGTATGCCAGAGAATTTCTTTCTTTTTTTTTTTTGAGACGGAGTCACACACTGTTGCCCAGGTTGTAGTGCAGTGACGCAATCTCTGCTCTCTGCAATCTCCGCTCACCGCAATCTCCGCCTGCTGGGTTCAAGCAATTCTCCTGCCTCAGCCTCCTGAGTAGCTGGGCCTACAGGCGTGCACCACCATGCCCAGCTAATTTTTGTATTTTTAGTAGAGACGGGGTTTCACCATGTAGGCCAGGATGCTCTCCATCTCTTGACCTCATGATCCACCTGCTTCAGCCTCCCAAAGTGCTGGAATTGCAGGCAGGAGCCACCGTGCCTGGCCCAGAGAAATTCTTTATGGCCAGTTCTTATACAGAAAAGCAGGGGGAAGTTTGCTGTAATGTTTTTAGGTTTTATGGCTGGCTTTGGGGAAATGGGGTTCTGATTTCTATGACCCCACCTTGGAGAAGAGGGATTCTAGTTTCTGTGGCTTGCCTCTGGTGAGAATCAGGGGAGAGAGACAGGAGAGGGCAGGCGGTCAGAGAGAAACTTTGCTTCTGAGGCCACCACTTGGGAGTATAGTTTTCTGAGCCCTAACGGAGGATTAGAGGAGCGGACTTATTTTTGTGCTTGTTAATGATTTCAAATTTGAGTAGGCTCACTTGTCCTGGCAGCATGCCCATCCCCCAACTACATTTGCTACATCCTGTCTGCCTTAATGGGGAAATGTTGAGGGAAGAAAGACAGAAATTGCTCCTTTTCCTTTTATGCCTCTTATGACAAGCTTTGCTTTTTTGGACTTCTACAGGCAATTAGTTATGCTGTTCATGCTCCTGACTCTCTGTTCCTGTCTCTAGAAAGCATTTCTCACTTATTCCTCTTTGTTCCCCAATGCCTGATATAGTGTCTGGCAAGTTGTAAGCACTCCATTGGTATTTGTGAAATGAATGAATGAATGATTACTGTCACCTCTGGAACTCTCAGCTCTTCAGGAATTTGGTTTATGTTTTTATAATATTTATATTACGCCCTAGTATTAAAATAAAATGGGGATAGAAAGCCTCTAAATTAGCAAGAAGCTCGGCAATTGTAGGGGAGGAAAAACTTCTTTCCTCTACCCTCCTAGGTTCAGTGGCTGGAGGCCCTGCCAATTAAACTGTCAAAAGAGATTAACAAGAGAAAAAACAGTTTTAATTACTTATGTAGGCATGAAAGTTCACAAAGAAATGTGGCACAGGAGGCGGTCAGAACTTGACGGCTCATATACCATCCAAAGGATGACAAAGTGTAGAGAAGAGGCTACCCGTATGAGAAGGGGACTCAGTTATGGGAAGGTGACTGGGAAATGTGTGGTATACAGGGGTTGTTAGTTAGGTTTGTCTTGGAGATTAAAGTGCCTTCTTCATTGATGGGAATTGTTAAGAGACATCCTCCTCTTCCCGGCACAGGAGAGGGGGGACACCTTTACAAATGGAAATTTCCTTTATAAATGTAAATTTCCTTTACAAAGAGAAACAAGCTCTGTTTTTACAGCTTGTCATGTTCTCAGTTGCCTTCAGCTCACAATTATCTTTATGCCAAAGAGGAATATTTTGGGGTGACATTCTGGCCTCCTTTACAATCATATATACATATATGATTTGGGGCTGTAGTGGGATTTGGACTTTATAAGACAAAACAGGCCCTTATCTGAAAAAGATTGCTTTTGCTAATTTCCTCTGTAAGGGAACACAGTTAAAGAGAAAGAATGGGTCCGGGCCAACCAGCAGCTGGTGCCTCTGTTGATAAAAGCACGTGTAATTTTGACCAGTTATAGCAGTGTGGGCCAAAAGGAAAAAGCAAATCACTCTGCCTTTGCCCATTTGTAATAATAAATTAATTTCTGCATGTGAAAGCATCTCTGCAGCCACCAGTAAAATTGGCAAACATTTTTCTCAAGAAATAGTTTGTTTTAGAAACAAACTTCTGATTTTAACAGCTAACATATTTTTGGCTCTCATAAGCATTTCAAATTTAGAGATATTTCTTTTAAATATCTTAGGGAGACTAGTGTTTGGAATTTTAAAATAACAATCCTTCATCAGTGGGAAAATGCTGTACAACAGAAATGTGTAAAAATGGGTGTACAGTTATATTACTCGAACGCTTGACAAACATACTGTTATAATCACAGTGAGATTCTGCATGATTTTCCCCAAGCGTTTCTTTTCTTCTCAGAATTTTGCCAGTTGTACTTGCAACCATTTTGACCACAGCTCAGAAAGACTCGTTCAACTTTGTGAATTTCACAGAGATCCTCCATTTTCCCCAACCTCTTCCCCACCCCCGCCAAAGTAGTTTTTCTCAGAGTAGTTTTAAGTTCTTCTTGAAAACCCAAGGAAAAAAAATTATTACAAGCAGAAATTGGCATTTTACCTTAAAATACATCCAGGAAAATACTTGAGGTCAATTCAGTTTCTTATAGCTAAGAATTCTGGTCATTTGGGGAGCAAAAAATAGTCAAAAATGGAAGAAGGAAAAGCAATTCAAGTGAAGATATCCAAGGAAGGAATTGTAACTTTTTTTTTTTAGTATTCTGTGACTCATGAAGATTTGAGGTTAAAAATGATTTTTAGTATTATTTCTATTTTTATTTGTGTGTATGTAAAAAATAAATTATTGGTAAAGTATGCTTTCTGAGTGTTGGTTTTCCGCTTGTCTTTTTTTTTTTTTTTTTTGTAGAGATGGGATCTCACTGTGTTGCACAGGCTGGCCTTGAACTCCAGGGCTCAAGCAGTCCTCCTGCCTCAGCCTCCCAAGTAGCTGGGCCCATGGGCAAGGGCCACCATGCCTGGCTGTTTTATTTATTTAGTTTTTAAATTTATTCATTCTCTATTTTATACACAAAGGATGACCACAACAAATATGTATAAGATCAGGTATTATACGTCAGTCAAAAGTGAAATCAAAACATAATCCAAAGGCCAGAGGAAAGTAAACAGAATGAAGGTCTACACAGTTACTAGAGTTAGACCTCAAAGTTAGCCCTGTGTTTCCGGGTGGCTGAAGTGAAAAAGAAACATTAATTATATGGTTCTTATTTTTAGAAAAGAAACCAACAACAAACATTCTTCATTTCTCAAAGGAAATGAAGTGTCTTCTAGCACTAAATTCTTTAAAAAAGAAAAAGAAAAAAATTTAATGGAGGGGCTTTCTACAAGGAGAAGCTGACGATTGTAGAAAAGGTGTCCTTGGCCAGGTGTGGTGGTTTCCACTTTTAATCGTAGCCCTTTGGGAGGCCATAACAGTCAAATCACTTGAGGCCAGGATCTTGAGACCAGCCTGGGCAACATTGTGAGACCTATTGTTTTGTCACTATAAAAAATTAGCTGGGCATGGTGGCACGTGTCTGTAGTCGTGTCTACTCAGGATGCTGTGGTGGGATCGTGCTCGAGCCTGGGAGGCTGGGGCTGCAGTGAGCTAAGACTGCACTATTGTACTCCAGCCTGGGCGACAGAGCAAGTTGCTGTCTTAAAAAAAAGAAACTTTCTTCAGCAACATTGCTGCAGTTATTCGTTTATTCTTTCTTTTAATCTTTCCTCGAAGATGTATTATGTAGTAACTATTTGACGTGCACTATGCTACGCAATAAAGATAAAACAACAAGCAAGACAGCCCGTTCTTACAAAGCTAGAGTCTGGAATCCGGCAAATCTGTTTCACAGGGCCAGGGCAGGCTCAGTGTGGAGAGTCTTAAGGAATGGGTTTCTCCACGTTTGCTGGCCTAGCTAAACATTGAGGACCTGCAGCTCTAAGTGATGCAAGGATGTCTGTGTCTGTAGTATACTACACCTTAGAATGCCAGGAAAGGTCTGACAAGAGCTAGGCAATGGGAGTCACGGCTCCAGCCAGCTTGGCTGGAATGCAGGGCTGAGATTGTTCCTGGAGTGGGGAGCAGAGATGAGTGATCTGTTAGTTACTCAGTTACTTCTTTGGGGAAAAAGGCCAGTTCACGTAGAGCCAAGTTGCCCAATGACAGGCTGACCTAATTATTTGTTTCTTTTTAATTCTATTTTAAAAGTTTAAACAGTTTGTGTCAGATAAGATGGTTTTAACAGCTTTTTGAAGATGTATGTGATGTTTAATATGGCCTTTTTCATGTTAATGTGCTAGGCATTTTATGGATTTTTTTTTGTTTTTTTTTGAGACAAGGCATTGTTCCTATGCCCAGGCTGAAGTACAGTGGATGTGATAATATGATCATAGCTCACTGCAGCCTTAATGAAGCTCCTGGGCTCAAACTGTCCTCCTGCCTCGGCATCTTGGGTAGCTAGGACTATAGGCATGCACCACCATGCCCTGCTAATTCAAAACATTTTTTTCTAGAAATGGGGTCTTGCTATGTTGCTTAGTCTGGTCTTGAACTCCTGGCCTCAGGCGATCCTCCTGCCTTGGCCTCCCAAAGTGCTGGGATTACAGGAGTGAGCCACTGCATCCAGCCATTATGAAATAACTTATGTTTGTATTGCTGGAACGGGAGGGTGCTGGGGCAGAGAGAGATAAAAACACACTGCAAAGCCTGGGCTGCCGTTCTCCCAGAGAGGAGATTGAGGGGCTGAATGAGGGCATGGAGGGGAGGCAGAATAAGTGTATTCACCAGGAGTATAATCATTATAAACACATTCTTGGATGTAAAGGGTCCTTAGGAATATATTTTTGTTATGAATAATAATTCATATGGCCATCATTACCTTCTCACTCTCCCCTTCTCTGTTCCCTACTACCTTGGAAACATTGTTAATCTATTGCTTGTAAGCGAGACTCTATTTATTCGGGCTCTCTGTGGAACTCGGGCTGTTGGTGACTCGCATTTAGTTCAAGAGTGATGGGACATGAAGAAGCACACTCTGGCAGAAATGACACTCAGGAATAGGAATAGGAACCTACTCAGGTCTCAAAGTCATTCCTGTGTTTTTGGTAGGGATGCTTTAGCATGTTGTCTACAAATTAGGCCTCTTCCTAGAGCTTACAATTGGAATCTAGCTGTCTTCAAGTTATATGGCATTGAGAAATATTAAAATAGTCTCATTTATTGAAAGCATATAAATTTCCATTTTCTACTACCAAGTTTTTATTTCTCACCAATGAATAACAATTTACATTTGTGGCCCAGGAACGGTGGCTCACACCTATAATCCTTGCACTTTGGAGGCTGAGGTGGGTGGGTCACTTGAGCCTAGGAATTTTGAGACCAGCCTGGGCAACATGGCAAGACCCCGTCTCTACCAAAAAAAATTTAGAAATTAGCTGGACAGGTGTTGTGTGCCTGTTGTCCCAGCTACTCAAGAGTCTGAGATGGGAGGGTGGCTTGAGCCCAGGAGGCAAAGGTTGCCGTGAGTCGAGATTGTGCCAGTGCATTCCAGCCCAGGCAACAGAGTGAGACCCTGTCTCCAAAAAAAAGAAAACGATCTCATTTTATAATTTTAACAAGCCACATGCTAAATGAGATCATCATCTTGTTCTTATAGAAAGTCTATGACTTAATTTATTTGTATCCTCTCTTATTCCAGGGAGAAGTCTGAAGCGCTTTATAGAGAAACATAAAATTCAATGGAATAAAAAGTAGACGAGGACATTGGAGTGAAGAAAAAATAGGGATAGATGGATGTAGACGGTGGTAAAGCAACTTATTTTCTATAAAGTCATATGTAGTTGCTAGAGATGGGCTGTAGCAGCCAAAACAGGGAGGGAAAGCTTGTTTATAAAAATAACATGTTCATTAAATTAAAAGAATAGATGTCTAGGATCACAGTTTTTCTTGGTACTGAGACCTGAGAGAATTTTCCACAGCATGTTCTCATAAAAGGAACACTGGTTTTGGGCTGTGTACTCCTGAACTCCTGTAGAAAGAGTACAATGGTAGGTTTCTCTTGAATGTTTCCTATCATATCCTGCATAGTAAGGCTTGCAGGATCACACCAAAATACATTTTACTAAAAGCAGTTCTCTGAAGGGGTAGAACAATGCAGTGCAGGCTCACAGCTCCCTGATGGCTGGACAGGATCCAAAGACAACATCCAAGAATGGGTGGACTCGGTCTCAGGCATTCCTCCGTGAATATTGTTTCTTGTAATCCAGTGTTTGTAAATGTGTGGCAGAGAACTTCGGGTTAGATTCTTTGGCAGGAATCTGAAAGTCTGAACATTGGCCCAGACAAAATCATTACCCTCATTTCACAGATGAAGAAACAGGACCTTGGAAAGGCTGATGATTGCCCAAGGCTGAGTGGTCAGTGGAGAAGCTGTGACTACAGCCGAGTTCTTCTGACTTGAAGTCTAGTGCTCTTTCAGCCATTTCCTCCCACTTTTCTAACTTAGAATTCTGTTAAAATTTAAAGTATTCATAATGACTGTTTAAACATTCATAATGGACTCCATACTTACATGTTAACTAAGTTAACTATATAGCTGAAGTCCCATCCTTCTGGTCCTTTGCCCTTCACTCTGTGAAGTAGGGGATATCTTGCCCTGGCATGTTTTTGCTCTTTTACTGTATATGTGTGTATGTCCATGTTTAAAATTTACATAAATGGCCTGGTGCAGCGGCTCACACGTGTAATTCCAGCACTTTGGGAGGCTGAGGTGGGCAGATCACTTGTGGTCAGGAGTTCTAGACCAGCCTGGCCAACATTGTGAAACCTCACCTCTACCAAAAAATATAAAACTTAGCCAGGCGTGGTGGTGCACACTTGTAATTCCAGCGACTTGGGAGGCTGAGGCAGGAGAATCACTTGAACCCAGGAGGCGAAGGTTGCAGTGAGCCGAGCTTGCGCCACTGTGCTGTAGCCTGGGTGACAGAGTGAGACCCTATCATAAATAAATTAATAAATAAAATTTACATAAAGGACATATGACTTCATAGTATATCTGTCCTTTGTGCTAGCTTGTTTCCCCACCTTTGTAGTTCTTATATCTATCCATGCTGATACTGGTCTTTCATTAATTTTAGCTGTGAATAGTCTTCACTTTTTTTTTTTTTTTGAGATGGAGTCTTGCTCTTTTGCCCAGGCTGGAGCATGGTGGCATGATCCGGCTCACTGCAGTCTCCACCTTCCAGGTTCAAGCAATTCTTCTGTCTCAGCCTCCCAAGTAGCTGGGATTGCAGGTGCGCCCCACTACACCCAGCTACTTTTGTTTTATATTTTTAGTAGAGACGGGGGTCTCACCATGTTGGCCAGGATGGTCTCCATCTCCTGACCTCATGATCCATCTGCCTCAGCCTCCCAGAGTGCTGGGATTACAGGCATGAGCCACTGTGCCCGGCCTAGTCTTCACTTTTACATGAATCAACCACCAGTTTATCTTTTTCTCTGCTGATAGCATTAGATTGTTTCCACTTTTTTCCTTACAAACAGTTCTACCCTAATTATTCCCAAATGTGTCTCCTTGTGTATACGTGCAATTTTATAGGATTTTTTAGTCGGCAGAAATGAGCATCAGGCAGATGTGAGAACGTTTTTGCCGAGCCCTCGTGGGCCAGCCTTGGACCCAGCATGCCATTTAGGATCATTCTCAGCCAGTGCTGTTCTGGCCTCCGTGGGCCTTCAGCTGCCCTCACAATCCTTGTATGCTTCTGTGGTTGGTTTGTTTGTGTTCTCAACTGTGGCTGTTCCAAGCACCATTTATTCCTCAAGAACCCCACACTACCCATGTTCCCCCTGCTCCTGCTCCCAAGAGATGACCTCAGCTCTTATTTTCCTGAGAAAAATGAAGTCAAATGATGAGAGCTCCCTCTTCAAAATTTCTCAGCATTCTCACGCAGAAGAACAGCGAACATGTTTTGCAAACCACAAATTCTTTGTGGAATGCATGGAGGAATACATTTTTAAAAAAAGTTTCTAAGATCCCAAATTGGAACTTTGTCTTATCATGAGCTGCTTTATCTTCAGAGTCACTCATTCAAATCCCTCTGACCACAGCCACCAACCCTCCTAGTGTATTTCCTAAAGTATGCAAACTATAATCGTTTTTCAGCCTCACCAAGACAGCTGTCTGTACACTCTCTAATTTCATGGGCTCACTCCTGCCTGTAGTACATCCCTCCTTCCCAGGTCATCTTCCCATAGCTCGTACCCCAAACCTCTCTCAGAGCCTTCTGTTTTCCTGGCTCATTCTGCTGCATCAGTATCGTCCTGGGAATGTCCCTTTATTTCTCCTGTATTCAGTGCCTAGTTCCTGTTTTTCTCGCTTTTAGTTTAGTGTTTTTTTTTTTTTAAGACAAAATCTCACTCTATTACCAAGCTGGAGTGCAATGGCACAAGCTTGGCTCACTGCAACCTGCACCTCCCGGGTTCAAGTGATTCTTCTGCCTCAGCTTCCTGAGTAGCTGGGACTACAGGTGTGCGCCACCACGCCCGGCTAATTTTTGTATGTTTAGTAGAGACAGGGGTGTCACTAAATTGGCCCTGCTGGTCTCGAACTCCTGACCTTGTGATCCGCCCACCTTGGCCTCCCAAAGTGCTGGGATTACAGATGTGAGCCATTGTGTCTGGCCAAGTATTTTATTTTGTTGGCATACTTTCGTTCAGCTTGTTTTACCTTCTTATTTGGTTGGTATAACTTTATTTTTTTTAGACAGAGTTTTGCTGTCACCCAGGCTGGAGTGCTGTGGTGCCATCTCGGCTCACTGCAGTCTCCACCTCCCTGGTTCAAGCGATCCACCCACCTCAGCCTCCCGAGTAGCTGGGACTACAGGTGCATGCCACCACGCCTGGCTAATTTTCATATTTTTTGTAGAGATGGGGTTTTGCTATGTTGCCCAGGCTGGTCTTGAACTCCTGGCCTCAAGTGATTTGCCCGCCTTGGCCTCCCAGAATGCTGAGATTACAGGTATGAATCATTGTACCTGGTCCTCACCAGTAGCTTTCTAAGAAGAAGGGCTTGGGAAATATATATTTTTTGAAGCTTTGTGTGTTAGGAAATTACTTTTTCTACCCTAACACTTGATGCTTACTTTAGCTGGATATAAATTAGAGTTGAAAAGTTTTCTCTTAGAACTTTGTTTAAAAATCACAAAATACACATAACATAAAGTTTATCATTGTAACCATTTTTAAGTGGTATTAATTCCTGCTGGTGGGGTCACACTGTTGTATAACCATCACCACCATCCATCTCCTGAACTCTTTTCATTTTGCAAAACTGAAACTCTATATTCATTAAACAATTAAAAGTTAATTAAAATAGTTAACTCTCCATTCCCCTGGCAGCCACCATTTTACTCTCTGTCTATAAATTTTGATGACTGTAGGTACCTTATGTAAGTGGAATCAGACAACATTTGTGGGGAATTTTCTGGATCTGTGTTGATTTCACAGATGTGGATGTCAGGTTTTTTAGCTTTAGAAGTTTTCATCCTTAAGGTTTTTTTGTCTGTTAGTTTTTTTGAGACAGGGTCTTGCTCTGTCACTCAGGCTGGAGTGCAGTGGCACAATCATGGCTTATTACAGCCTCGACCTCCTGGGCTCGGGTGATCCTCCTGCCTCAGCCTCCCAAGTAGCTGGGACTACAGGCACATGCCACCATGCCTAGCCAATTTGTGTATTTTTTGTAAAGATGGGGTTTCACCATGTTGCCTAGGCTGGTCTAGAACATCAGAGCTCAAGCGATCCTCCTGCTTTGGCCTCCCAAATTGCTGGGATTACAGGTGTGAGCCACTGTGCCTGGCTAAGTTTTCTCACTCTTTGTTTTAGTATTCTGACTGGCTTTTAATTTTTACTGCTGATTAAGAAATGGGATAATTTCTATAAATGTATTCCACAGATTACAATAAATACTATTTATATACTGTGTAGTACATTTCTTATAGTAAGTATTTAATAAATGTTAGTTGTTGTAGTTCTTAGTTTCATGAGTGTTTTCTTTGAATTCCAGCAACCACCTTAGAAGTATTATTCCCATTCTGCAGCAGTGGATGCTGAATTTCAGAGCATCTGGGACTGGGTCAAGGCCAGTGGAAGGCTCTTTTAGGGAAGTGGCTACATTTCCTCCGGATGCTCTGATGGTGGGTTAAGTGGGTGGTTTCTCACCTCAGTTGGTATTTCTTGGTGACATTGCTTTGTTGTGAGATTGTAAGCCCAGTGGCATTATGATTTGAGAATTGCTACGTTTGTTTTCCAAAAATGTAGTGTATAGATAGGTGTATTAGCTTGTTTTCACACTGCCGATAAAGGCATACCTGAGACTGGGAAGAAAAAGAGGTTTAATGGAGTTACAGTTATGGCTG
The DNA here is from genome assembly GCA_963573385.1 of Cacajao melanocephalus. Taxonomy (NCBI): domain Eukaryota; kingdom Metazoa; phylum Chordata; class Mammalia; order Primates; family Pitheciidae; genus Cacajao; species Cacajao melanocephalus. The sequence continues at coordinate 52,602 of CAUYLG010014830.1, read as the reverse complement.
GGGAGGCCTCACAATCATGGTGGAAGGCAAGGAGGAGCAAGTCATGACTTACATGGATGGTGGCAGGCAAAAAGGGAGCTTGAGCCAAAATCTACCCCTTACAGTAACCATCAGATCTCATGAGGCTCATTCACTATCACAAGAACAGTGCAGGAAAGACCCGTCCCCATAGTCACCTTCCACCAGGTTCCTCCCATGACACGTAGGAATGGTGGGAGTTACAATTCAAGATGAGATTTGGGTGGATACACAGCCAAACCATATCATAGGATTGATTGTTCTGGCTTTTGTGTGGTGTCATTAGAAGAATAAAGTACCTGGGAGGAGGTAATAGAGTGGACTTTACAAATCAACTGACCTGGGAATATGCACCAATTGCTTCTAGTCAAATGATGGCTGAAGCATAAATAATAAGGGGAGAAGTTAATGGGAAAAAGATGGAGAAATTTATTGCAGTGTTTCACCAGCTTTCTTCTGTGAGCTTGTAAGCAGACTGTCAATTGCTAGGAATAGCTCTACAATTGAACTGATAAAGAGGAAGAGCATTGCAAATTCCTAGGTGGACTATAAGTAAAAGTACAACTGAAGAATGGAAACAAGAAGAGGAGAGACACTCCAGCGAAAATGCTGGTTTTAAAATCTCTATGTTGAAGAAATAAGTGAATGCTACATGCTGTTATGATATACCTTCTGGTCAACCTTTAAAGATAAGACAGGTGCCTCTTCCTCACTAGTGGCAAAGTGGTTTTTCAGTTAGACTTTCTGTTATACTGGCAGGGCTTGTGAACAAACTGTCTAATGATGAGAAAACAGAAAACCATTGAGCTATCAAAAAGACTTCTGGGAATATTTTTTAGAAATTTCTGACACAATTTAAACAATATTTCATTTTTGTCAAGAGAGTATTTTTCTCCTTATTGTGAAGATATAGTATACAAGTTCTATGGCATATGGAATGAAGAACTGAACCTGAACTAAATAATAGCTTATTCTCATTTTGCTGTCATTTCATTAAAATAAAAGCAAAATTGTTATTCTTATTTCATTAGAAATGTGCATCTGTCATTTGAAATTTTAAAAATGCAGATAAAAAGAAAATAAAAATCACTCATAACCCCCTTCACTTGAGATATCATCTATTAAAATTTCATCTTTTAGATAAAAAATTTCTAATTGTAACCAGAGTAAATGCCAAGATTTCTTTGAAACAGGGAAACTTGGCCGGGTATGGTGGCTCATACCTGTAATCCCTGCACTTTGGGAGGTTGAGGCAGGCAGATCATGAGGTCAGGAGTTCGAAACCATCCTGGCTAACCTGGTGAAATCCCGTCTCTACCAAAAATAAAAAGAATTATCTGGGCGTGGTGGTGGGTGCCTGTAATCCCAGCTACTTGGGAGGCTGAGGCAGGAGAATTGCTTGAACCTGTGAGGTGGAGGTTGCAGTGAGCCAAGATAGTGCCACTGTGCTCCAGCCTGTGTGACAGAGTGAGACTCCATCTCAAAATAAATAAATAAATAAATAAATAAATAAATAGGAAAGGGAAACTCACTAGTGTTTTGAGGTTTTAATAGCTGTCACAAGAATATTGCATAAGCAAGCCACAGTCATTTCAAAATAGTTTATGCCAGCTGGCTGCAATTGCTCACACCTGTAATCCCAGCATTTTGGGAGGCTGAGGCAGGAGGATTGCCTCAGGTCAGGAGTTTGAGACCAGCATGGGGAATATAGTGAGACCCTGCCTCTATAGAAAATTTAAAAATTAGCCAAGTGTGGTTGCATGTGCCTATAGTTCTAGCTACTTGGGGAGGATGGCTTGAGCCCGGGAACGTTGAAGTTTCAGTGAGCCATGATAGCACCACTACACTCCAACCTGGGTGACAGAATGAGAACTTGTTTTCAACAACAAACAAAACCAAATCAAAACCCCCCAAATAGCTTATGCCATTAATAAAAGCATGTGTATTAATTTACATGAATTTTAAAAACAATGCCACATTATTCCACTTCGTTTTAGAAGATTTAATGCCACTACATTCTTCACCCAACCTTTGGTTACGTTTCTGAAGATTTTATTCACTTTTAAGAATAGTTTTATTTAAGGCCGGGCATGGTGGCTCATGCCTGTAATCCAAGCACTTTGGGAGGCTGAGGCAGGCGGATTATCTGAAGTCTGGATTTCAAGACCAGCCTGGCCAACATGGCGAAACCCCAGCTCTACTGAAAATACAAAAATTAGCTGGGCATGGTGGCGCGTGCCTGTAGTCCCAGCTATTTGGGAGGCAGAGCAGGAGAATCATTTGAACCTGGGAGGCAGAGGTTGCAGTGAGCTGAGATCGCACCATTGCAGTCCAGCCTATGCGACAGAGCGAGACTCCAGCCCTGGCTTTGTTACATAATTGTGGTAACTTTTATTTGAAAAGAACAAGTAAGACCAAAAGGAGTACCCAGGAAAAGCTCCTCTGGGGTGGAATTTACCTGAGCACAGCTGCTGTCTTCTCCTCGGGGGAGTCGAAACACAGTGATAGGATTTCAGTTGCCAGAGACCCGGGAGACTCAATCTAGCCCTTAGCTAAACCCTCACTCCTCTTTCTCTCCCATCTGTTTTTTGGGAGACAAAGTCTTGCTTTGTCACCCAGGCTGGAGTGCAGCAGCATGAACGTGACTTACTGCAGCCTTGATCTCCTGGGCTCAGGCGAGGTGGGAACCTCAGCCACTGGAGTAGCCAGGCCTGCAGGTGTGTGCCGCCATGCCCAGCTGTTTTATTTTTATTTTTTTTGTTGAGACAAAGTCTCACTTTGTTGCCCAGGCTGGTCTCGAAGTCCTGGTCTCAAGCAGTCCCCCTGCCTCTGGCTCCTTAAGTGCTGGGATTACAGGTGCGAACCGCTACACCTGGCCTTTCACTCTTTCTTCTGCCTTCTTTTTTCATACCCTTTCTAGCTTCCGCATTCAAATCCTGAGAAGACCCTTGAAGCTTTTCTTTTCTACTCCGTTTCAGTATTTCATGGTCCTTTTTGGTATGTAAATTCCTCCCTAGAAATGTCAACAGTTTCTCACTGATTTTCACTAAAAACAATTGTGTGGGAAATGTCTTCAATCATATCCTCATGACCTCTGTAGTATGTTTTGACAAATAATTGTACTAAGACAGTATTTGGGTCAATAATCTTACACTTCCAATTGATTCAGTGTTCAAAGTTTGGCTTTACTTTTGATGGACATTTCTAGAAGCTCTAAGAAATTGTCCTGGAAGTAAAAAGTTATGAATATATCTTTTGCCTTGTTTGCTAATAAATTCTCCTGGTTAAACACAGAAACTTCTGGCCGGTGTGGTGGCTCACGCCTGCAATCCCAGCACTTCAGGAGGCCGAGGCGGGTGGATCACCTGAGGTCAGGAGTTTGAGATCAGCCTGGCTAACAGAGTGAAACCCCTGACTCTACTAAAAATACAAAAAATTAACCGAGTGTGGTGGCGGGTGCCTGTAATCTCAGCTACTCGGGAGGCTGAGGCAGGAGAATTGCTTGAATGCGGGACGTAGAGGTTGCAGAGAGCCAAAATTGCGCCATTGCACTTCAGCTGGGGTGACAGAGTAAGACTGTGTCTGAAAAAAAAAAATACCCCCAAATATCCAGAAACTTATAAGACATCCAGCTATTTTAAGGTCTAGACTGTTTTTTTGGGGGGTACTGTTTTACCTAATTGTTTTTCTGACACCTTTATTATTTATTTATTTTTATTTATTTACTTTCTAGAGGCAGAGTCTCTCTAGATTGCCCAGGCTTGCCTCGAACTTCTGGATTTGAACAGTCTTCCCACCTCAGTCTCCTGGGTAGCTAGGACTACAGGCATGTGCCTGGTCTTTTTTGTACACCTTTAATATACAATACGGTGACTTCCACATACCAGTTTAGGACAGGAATACTTATTCTCCAGTTACCAACTTGCCTTTATTGTTCTGTTTTTATTTTTAACAGAAATACAGCAAATGCTTTTTTCCCCTTATATCTGATAACCTTATATTTGATTAATATTGAACTAAATGGCCATTCTTTTTTTTTTTTTTTAAATTTCAGAAAGACATTCTTTTTTTTTTTTTTTTTTTTTTTTTTGAGATGAAGCCTCGCTCTGTCGCCGAGGCTGGAATGCAATGGCATGATCTTGGTTCACTGCAACCTCTGCCTCCTGGGTTCAAGCAATTCTCCTGCCTCAGCCTCCCGAGTAGCTGGGATTACAGGTACCTGCCACCATATCCGGTTAATTTTTGTATTTTTAGTAGAGACGGGGTTTCACCATGTTGCTTGAGCTGGTCTTGAACTTCTGACCTCATGATCTGCCTGCGTCAGTCTCCCAAAGTGCTGGGATTACAGGCGTGAGCCACTGCGGTCAGCCTCTGTTTTTTAAAATTTTAACTTTTGTTTTAGATATAGAGGGCACATGTGCAGGTTTGTAACAGGTATATTGTAACCAGGTGGTGAGCATAGTACCCAATAGGTAGTTTTCCAACCCATGCCCCCCTTCCCTCCCTTCACTCCTCTAGTAGTCTGTAGTCTTTTCTTCTCATGTTTATGTCTATGTGTTCTCAATGTTTAGCTCCCACTTTTAAGTGAGAACATGTATTATTTGGTTTTCTGTTCCTGTGTTAATTCGCTTAGGATTATGGCCTACTGCTCCATCCATGTTGCTGCAAAGGCTAAGATTGTATTCTGTGTTAAGGCTGTGTAGTATTCCATGATGTCTATGTACTACATTTTCTTTAGTCCATGGTTGATGGGCACGTAGGCTGATTCCATATCTTTGTTATTGTGAGTAACGTGGCAATAAACTTATGAGTGCATATGTCTTTTTGGTAGAATGATCTATTTTCCTTTGGGCATATATGCGGTAATGGGATTACTGGGTTGAATGTTAGCTCTGTTTTCAGTTATTTGAGACATCTGCAAACTGCTTTCCATAGTGGCTGAACTAAGTTACTTTCCCACAGACAGTTTGTAAGTGTTCTCTTTTCTCTGCAGCCTCACCAGCATCTGTTATTTCTTGACTTTTAGTAATAGCCATTCTGACTGGTGTGAGATGGTGTATCTTGGTGGTTTTGATTTGGATTTCTCTGATAATTAATGATGATAAGCATTTTTTTGTGTCAATTGGCCACTTGTAAGTCGTCTTTTGAGATGTATCTATTCATGCCCCTTGGCCTATTTTTTAATGGGGATGTCTTTTGCTTGTTGATTTCTTTAAGATCCTTATAGATTCTGAATATCAGGCCTTTGTCAGTGCATGGTTTGTGAATGCGTTCTTCCATGCTGTAGGATTTTTGTTTACTTTGTTGACAGTTTCTTTTGCTGTGCAGAAACTCTTTAATTAGGTCCCATCTGTCAATTTTTGTTTTTGTTGCATTTGCTTTTGGAGACTTAGCCAAAAATTCTTTGCCAAGGCTGATGTTAAGAAGGGTATTTCCTAGGTTTTCTTTCAGGACTTTTATAGTTTGAGGTCTTACATTTAAATCTTTAATCTATGTTGAGTTAATTTTTGTTTATAGTGAAAATTAAGGAAGGGTTCAGTTTCATTCATCAGCATATAGCTATATAGTTATCCCAGCATCATTTATTGACTAGGGAGTCATTTCCCCATTGCTTATTTTTGTCAGTCTTGTTAATATCAGATGGCTGGAAATGTGCAGCTTTATTTCTGAGTTTTCTATTTTGTTCCATTGGTCATTGTGTCTGCTTTTGTATCAGTACCATGCTGTTTTGGTTACTGTAGCCATAGAATATAGTTTGAAATTGGGTAGTGTGATGCCAATGGCTTTGTTCTTTTTGCTTAGGATTGCTTTGACTATTTGGGCTGTTTTTTTGGTCTATATGAATTTTAGAATTGTTTTTTCTAATTCTGTGAAGAATGTTCATAGTTGGATCAGAATGCCATTGAATCTGTAAATTGCTTTGATAGTATGGTCATTTCAATGATATTGGTGCTTCTAATTCATGGACATGGAAAGTTTTTCCCTTTATTTGTGTCATCTCTGATTTTTTTTCAGCAGAATTTTATAATTCTCCTTGAGATCTTTCACCTCTGTGGTTAACTGTGTTCCTAGATAGTTCATTTTCTTTGTGGCTATTGTAAATGGAAATATGCTCTTGGCTTGACTGTCAGCCTGGTTCATCTAAATTTTATACTAAGTTTTGCTACTGATTTTTGTACATTGATTTTATATCCTGAAACTCTGCTAAAATCACTTATCAGTTCTAGTAGCCTTTTGGCAGAGTCTTTAGGGTTTTCTAAGTATAGAATCATATCATCAGCAAAGAGAGATAGTCTGACCTCTTCTTTTCCTATTTGGATGCCTTTTATTTCTTTTTCTTGCCTGATTGATTTGGCTAGGGCTTCCAGTGCTATGTTGAATAGGAGTAGTGAGAGTGGACATCTTTATCTTGTTCTGCGTCTCAAGGGGAATTGTTCCAGCTTTTGCCCATTGAGTATGATGTTGGCTGTGAGTTTTTTTCATATGGCTCTTATTATTTTGAGGTATGTTCCTTCAATGTCTAGTCTGTGGAGGGTTTTTTTAATCATAAAGGGAAATGTTCGATTTATAACAAGCTTTTCTGTGTCTATTGAGATGACATATGGTTTTTGCTTTTAATTCTGTTTATGTGGTAAATCACGTTTATTGATTTGCATATGTTAGAACCAACCTTGTATCCCAGAAATAAAGCCTACTTGATCATGATGAATTAACTTTTTTATGTGCTGCTGGAATCAGTTTGCTAGTATTTTGTTGAGAATTTTTGCGTCTGTGTTCATCAGGGATATTGGCCTGAAGTTTTCTTTTTTAGTTGTGTCTTTGCCAAATTTTGGTATTAGGCTGATGCTGGCTTCATGGTATGAGTTAGGGAGGAGTCCCTCCTCCTTGATTTTTTGGAATAGTTTCAGTAGGATTTGTACCAGTTCTTCTTTACACTTCTGGTAGAATTCAGCTGTGAATCCATCTGGTCCAGAGCTTTTTTTGGTTGGTAGGTTTTTAAAAAATTATTATTGATTCATCTTCAGAGTTCGATATTGGTCTACTCAAGATGTCAATCTCTTTCCAATTCAGTCTTGGGAAATTATGTTTCTGGGAATTTATCCATTTCCTCTAGATTTTCTAAGTTGTGTGGATAGAGTTGTTTGTAGTATTCACTGAGGATCTTTTGTATTTCTGAGGGATCAGCTGTAATATCATCTTTGTCATTTCTTATTATACTTACTTGCATCTTCTCAGAGACATTCTTAGCAAATTCAAGGTACTGTCCAAATAATGCTAATAGGACTATTTGGTAGGAAATGCTATTTTGTAATAAGTACACTCTTGTCTTAGGTGGTCTGAGTTGCTATAACAAAATACCATATAATGGGTAGTTTGACATGACAGAGATGTATTTCTCATAGTTCAGGGGCCGAGAAATCCAAGATCAAGTCTGGAAGATTCAGTGTCTGTTGAGGGCCTGTTTCCTCAGGGATGGCGATCTTCTCAGTCTATCTTCACATGGTGGAAGGGGTAAGGGGTCTCTCTTGGGCCTTTTTTCTAAGGGCACTAATCCCATTAATGAGGATCACCTCCCAAAGGCCCCACCTCCTAATACCATGACATTGGGGATTAGATTTCAACATACGGACTTTGGGGGACGTTAGATCTCAGTCCACTGCAACTCCTACAGTTGCGTCCATCTCTAGCTTTAAGTGGTGGGGCATGCTGTCTCCTTTGCTATCAGAGTACCTTCTATCCTTGTTTAGTAGAGGACTTTGCTTAATATTGTGTTCATTTGTCATTCTCAGAGGATTGAATCTCTTGAGAGCAGCATCCAGCCTATATGATTATTCATTGTGCAAATGAATGAAAACAAAAATAAACAACAGATGGCAAACTTTTGCTCACCTTAGGAGGTACCATCATGTGTTGGTTTAAGGATGAACTCTGAAGCCCAAACCACATGGATTCAAATCTTGGCTCCCTCATTTATTACCTGTGTGTCCTTAGACAATTGTGAATCATATTGGTGCATCTAAGTTTTGTCTTTTCAAATGTGGAGATAACTGTAGTTCCTAACTCTTACCATTTTTATAAAGATGAAATGAGGTCTTATATACAAAGTGCTTATAACACTGCCTATATGCAGTAAGTACTGTTGCTACTATTGCTATTATCCTTTTTTTTTTTTTTAATAGCTATGACATGGAATAGTATGTGTCCTTAGAAGATTCATTCTGGAATTCGGTTCTTAGGGTGCCAAAATGAAGAAGTGCTTTGTCTCTACTTTGGGTTCAGGAGCCCCAGAGTATGGGAAGTGGAGGTCCTCAGTGTATCACACAGCTGAGGACATTTGTATCTTTATCAGTTGTCAGGCTGCCGAGGCTCATGGTGAACTAATAAACAGCCTTTCCTTTTGGTTAGAATCTCTCTACTCCATATAGCAACTCTTTTACCTCAGGCTAGTTGTGATTCATGTTAATTCAGAGGATAAACAAGTTAATCATTAATTAAGTTATGAAATCTTTAACAACAGTGATCCATGCAAGAGATACTAAAAGGGATGTGGGTGATAAACAGAGGGAGCAGGTAGGATTGAAAGATTTTTGAAGTCTTCTCTAGCAGGAACTGTTTAATGATTTTTATTCTTTGTATTTTTTTAAGTGTTCTGTTTAATATTTAACATGATTGTATCTAGCTGTTGGCCTCATATTTATCTTTTAGTCCCCCTGCCAGCATTTTATTATGCAAAATTTCCAGTATACAGCAAAATTAAAGGAATTTAAAAGTGAATACCTATATGGTCAACACATAACATTAATATTTTGCAATGCTTGCTTGATCACAAAGCTGTACAGTTATCCATCATTATGTACACCCCCAACGACTTTACATTTTTATATGCTTGGTTAGGTTTATTTTATTATTTGATCATCCATATGAGAGAAGTCAGTGTTTTGTACTCATCCTCCAGAAACTAATAGTGGTAAATAAATACATGAAGCAATGCTTTTTAAGAGGTATGGAGTAAAAACTGCTCCCACTGGAAGGATTCTTTAAGAATCAAGGTGAGGCAAGGGGAAGAAATGTGTAGGTGGAAAAATAAGCCCTTGGGAAAAGAATTCAGTATATTAGATAACTCATTAAAATATTCTTTTTGATATGTTAGATTTTTAGTTTCCCTTTGCAAGCTATGCAGGCTCAGCTCTTATTGTTTCCAGTAAATGGCAACATAACTGGGGCAGAAAAGGAACTAAGTTAATAAAATGTTTTAAAGAAAATCCTTGAAGGTTGAAGGCTAACAATCACATAACACTAACGCCTAAGATAACAGTTTGTGTCAGCTTTACTTCCTCTAGATAAGTTACTACATCGAATTGCCTGGCTTTCCTTTTCATCACTGGTATAGAATCCACAATGCTAGTTCTTTTGGAGTTCCGAAGGCAGCTCCAAAGGGCATGAATAGGTCATAGGGCAAAATCTTGATTATGACTCAAAAAGAAGGTGTAGTTACTTTGTTCTTCATGAACTATGGAAACACACACTAGAAAGCCATACTTGTTTTGGAGGACAGTTTTTGGTTGCTGCTGTTTTCTGGCAGTACATGTTTACTAGAAACAGAGCTGCAAAGTTACTAATGAACATTTATCTCTTTCACTTTCAGTTCACTTCTTTAATTGAGATGGACATGCTATAATCTCCATTGAGTCAAAGAATGGCATCTAGTCCTGAGCTTCCCACCGAAGATGAACAGGTTTCCTGGGGCATCGATGATCTCCATATTTCATTGCAAGGTAATTAAGATTCAGTGGGGGTAACACCCACAGAAACTGTGGAAACCTTATTCTTACCTAGCTGCAAATCATACTGATTTCTGTCTCTCCTATGGCGATAATTAAATATATCTGTATTTTTCTAACTGTAGAAACCTTTTAGTATACTTAAATGTCTTTATTGCTGTCTTAGCTCTGTGGGAAAGTAAGGAATACCTGGAAGGAATTTACTATCTCCAGTTTCTTACTGAGTGTATGCATTTTATTTGCAGTGAAAATTAAATAGTAAACCGTAGTTTACTTGGCATTGTTTGTGCTTACTTCATATCTTTTTGTATAGCTTCTTTTAAATGCACATCCTTGCCAGGCACAGTGGCTCATGCTTGTAACCCCAGCACTTTGGGAGGCTGAGGTGGGCGGATCACCCAAGGTCAGGGGTTCGAGACCAGCCTGAACAACATGGGGAAACCCCATTTCTACTAAAAGTACAAAACTGGCCAGGTGTGGTAGCACATGCCTGTAATCCCAGGTACTTGGGAGGCTGAAGCAGGAGAATTGCTTGAACCTGAGAGGTGGAGGTTGCAGTGAGCTGAGATCGCACCATTGCATTCCAGGCTGGGCAACAAGAGTGAAACTCCATCTCATAAATAAATAAATAAATGCACATCTTTATTTTTCCCTGATAGGAAGAGAAGTAATATCATAAATCAATGATATTTCAATCATGTGAATCATATGTCCATGTGTATAAGTGCTGTCATTTTTAAAAAATGCTTCTTGTGAAGTTTGGCAACATTTGTGTTGTATTTTGAAAATTCACTAGCCACTAGACCTTCTCTTTGCTGATAAAGCAAATTTTAGAGTTGAGTAAAGTTAGCTAGTATAAAAGAAATAAGGCTATAGCAGGTCTTTGAAAATATTTATCGAAATACGTATTTTAAAGTAATTTTAAGATTATAAGCAGTATTATGCAGCATTTTTAGAATGTTATTCAAAATCATAGATTCTGAGTCATTTATGGTAAAGATGCCAAAATTACTTTTTTTCTGATATTTTCCTTTAAATCTGTTTTGATGCCACATTGAGTGATTTGGCAAAAAAAACAAAAACAAAACCAAAACCACCCTGTTTTGAGTCATTTGCTTCTGTATTTTGAGTTGAGATGGAAATCAGTAGCTGTTAGAATAGACACTATCTGTATGTATCCGCCTTTTAAAAGTAATTATTGTATAATTTGTGTGAAGTAAGAAGCAAATTGTTGAGAGATTATACTTGAGGTAAGAATTTTAAAAATTTTTAGTAAGAACTAAAAAAATAGTGTCTGAATACTCAGATGTAGTTGGAATCAAACTTTCATTTAACTGGAAAAAAATTCTTGTTTTTCTATGGTGTTTTGGTTGCATGTGAAGTTTTGGCTGCACTAAATAAGTAAATCAGATTTCTAATGATGGCTCTGCCAATCATTAGTTCTTTGAACTTGGAGGAGAGATTTCATCTTTTGAGTCTCAGTTTCCTCATTTGTAAAATGTGAATGAGAGTGCCCACACTGCAGCTGCATTTTGAAGATGAGCAGTAAGAGAGACAAAGGGGCTTAGCACAGTGCCTAACACAGACTAGCGACTCAATATGTACGTTGTACTTTCTTTTACTATGTTTGAGGTCAAAATCTTACTCTCAAAGTATTGCTTGTCCAAGAGCACATGGCTGGAGTAGAAACTTCATGGTATACAGGAAAAAAGTGTAAACCAGAAGTCTGGTTTTTCTCTGCTTTTTCTTTTGTTTGTTTTAACATTTCTGTTCAGTGGCTCCCTATCACATGTGGGATGAAGTCCAGACTTCTTGGCATGGCTCAGGCTTTTGCTGGTCCAGTGCTTGCCTTTCTCTCTGCTCTTATCTCCCACCATGCTCCATATACACTCTGTGCCCACAGTTCCTTAAGGGGCTATACTCTTCCCCCGTCGGCCAGCCTGTGTGCTTTCATTTGGGTTGTTTGCCTTGTAGCTCCCCTCTCCCCGGCCTCCTCCAGCAGTAGAAGTCATCCCCCCATCCATCCTTCATACATCCCTTATCCATCCCCAGGTCAACTAGAATCAGCTTCCTCTGCGAGCCCTGCTCTCTCTCAGGCTGAGATAACGTGCTCCCTCCTCTGTTCTCCCATAATATCTATTTGAGCACTTACAGGATTATAATTATTATACATATCAAATAATATTTTCTTCCCCACAACAGAGTGAGAATGTTGACTTTTGTGTAGCATGCTATAACTTATGTAGCACTTTTGCATACATCATCTCATTTGATCCTCACAACCGCATTATGAAGTAGATTTAAAAAAAATCTTTGACAAGCTGAGAAAGAAGCTGTGGCTCAGAAAGAATGAATTACTTGCCGAGAGTCCCACAGTAGTGAGCAGCGGTTTTGACTAGGAGGACAGTTTTTTTTTTGTATTGTACCATACCCTCTTTGATACACTAGTTTGAAAGAGGGAGTTTCCTTGACAACTTTCTCTGGAAAATTTATTAAATCTTAGCCTTAACCTATTCAATCCACATCAGGTTTTCACATCCAGAATATGGATGGACATCTTCAAGTAATGTTAGTGATCTCAGGCTGACACGTGGCTCAAAATAATTAGCAGATTACTGAGAAATGAGTGGTTTCTTATAGCATGTTTTGAATTATAGTAGGTTATACAATCTGCTTTACAATTGGAGAATAGTATGGGCTGTTTTGCAATGTAAATATGATATACATGCACTGATCAGTCTGAACGATTTCCTTTCATGATGTATTTAGAGGAATCGTGGGGCTGGATGCATTGCTCTGTAGGGGGAGAGGTGGAAAGCCAATACTATAGTGTTGAGGTGACACTGGGCAATCTGTTCACATTAGCCAGGTACCCTCAAGAGATAACAACCAAGAAGTTCCCATGCCTATAAGAAGAAGACTTTACAGTGAAATGAATAGGTTTCCCAAAGTTAAGTTCCATATTTTTATCAGTGAATTTATAATGATTCTTTCAGCCTAAGTTGTTGAAGGAAAGAAGGAAGGGAAGGAGGAAGGAAGAAAAGAAGGCAAAACTTGGATATATTTCTGAAGGCACCTTTGCTTTCATAGCAGGATTATTAGTTATTTGAGAAAAAAGATGGATGGGCAATATTATCTGCATGAAGAACTACTGAACTAAAGGTTGTTGGTGGTAGTCTTAAGACACTTGGTGTTGTACACACAGCAAGCAGACTCGTGTTTTGCATAATTCACATGTGCTTAATGATCCTTGGAGTAACACGAGAGAAGAGATTTCATGTAATATGGGAGGCTCAGGATCACTGCTCTTAAAAAAGTTTTTATTTTTCTTTGTTTCAGAACTGTTTTTAGAGGCAGATAGAGACAGTAGAATGGCCTAATTAACTTATAAAGCCTGCTTTATTTTAGCAAAAACTTAAATCTAAGGTGAGACAATTGTGGCGACACCCTGACACAGAATAATATACGCATGCAAAGATTAAACTGTCTGAATTGAAATGTAGTGATTCATCATTGATATGTTATGAAAGCAGATAGCCCATATGTGCAGGGCCTAAAGGAAATCAGCCCTGAAAATAAGGCAATGCTTTGCTGAAATTCATAGAGCAGGATGATAAGCAAGTGACTTCATCTTTCTTTTCATTGACTTTTTGTGTGATCTTTGAGAAAATATCTTTATGAAGCCAATTTGAGGGTACCCTCCCTCTTTTGTTTTTGAGAGAGGGTCTTGCTCTGTCACTCAGGCTGGAGAGCAGTGGTGTGAACACGGCTCACTGCAGTCTCGAACTTCTGGGATCAAGTGATCTTCACACTTCAGTCTCCCAAGTAGCTGGTACTACAGGTACACATCACTGTGCCTGGCTTTTTAATTTTTTGTAGAGCTGGGGTCTTACTATGATACCCAGGCTGGTTTTGAACTCCTGGACTCAAGTGATCCTCTTACCTCAGCCTCCCAAAGTGTTGGGATTACAGGCGTGAGCCACTACACCTGGCCCTGAGGGTACTCTTTATAGGTAGATATTTGTATTTTCTGCATCTAGTGAAGAGGATGGTATTGGACTGTTTGGTTAGGAAGAGAAATGAATGGTATTTATGAATTTGAGTGGGTTCATGTAAAAATGTAATTCATTTAATTTAGTGCATTCTCTATTACTCTGAGCAGTCCACATTTTACTTTATTTATTCATGTATATAACATATATATAAAATATATAATATATAAAAAAAATTTTGTTTTTTTGACAGAGTCTTGCTCTGTTGCCCAGGATAGAGGGCAATGGTGCAACCTCGGCTCACTGCAACCTCTGCCTCCTGGGTTCAAGCAATTCTCCTGCCTCAGCATCTTGAGTAGCTGGGATTACAGGCACCTGCTACTACACCTGGCTAATTTTTATATTTTTAGTAGAGACAGGGTTTCACCATGTTGGCCAGGTTGGTCTTGAACTTCTGGCCTCAAGTTATTCACCTGCCTTGACCTCCCAAAGTGCAGGGATTACAGGCGTGAGCCACTGACCAGCAGGCGTTATTTTAAATGGTTTTTAGATATGGAAATTCAGGCCATTAAAATGATAATAAATGGCTGTTTGAAAATTTTTAAATTTAATATAGTTTTAAATTAAAAAAAATTTAAAAAAATATATGGGGGATAGTCTTGCTGTTTTGCCCAGGTTGGTCTTGAACTCATGGCCTCAAGCTATCCTCCCACCTTGGCCTCCCAGACCACTGGGATTACAGGTGTGAGCCACTGTGCCTGGCCATAAATGGCTATCTCTAAAAATGATTTGCTTCACCAAGATGCCCTTTATAGAATTCCTTTAAATATTTACATTTGCATTTCTTCCTTGGCAAAGTAATAGGTGCTTCCTTCTCTTTGATCCCAAGAAAATAATAACTGTAAACTTTGTCAGAAACAACATCTGTGCTCAGCCCTTTGTGTGGGAAAGGTATGCCCAGGGAACAATTTTTTGAAGTATTGCATAGATATAATTATGAAAGCAGTAGGGGTAAAGTTGGGTAAGTATCACAGGACTTTAAAGTTAGATGGCATTTTCTTTGCAATTCAGTGTTATTTGGACCAAAGTAGGAATCTTTTCTGAAGTATTTCTGAGATTAAGATCCTTCAGGGAGTTGAACTGAAACCCAAGGTTTGGGGTTTTTGCTTTTAGGCAGTACCTACCTGTTGGGTTTTGAGAGTGAGAGTTACGTGCTCACATGTCAGAGTTGTGCCTTAGGGGAATAATCTGGCTTTGAGGTACAGGAAGGCTGGAAAGGGCGAGAAAGTAGTTGGAGAAACCTATTAAGAAGTGTTAGCAAATATCTGGGTGTTGGTACTTTTGCCTGGGCCAGGGTTTTAGCAGTGATTGTGAAAGTATGGGACAGATAAGAAAATCTTTAAGGTGGAAGACTCAGTAGGAATTTGCAACTATGAATATGTATAAGGTAGAAAGTCTCCAAGGTTTAGAAGTTGAGCTGCTTCGGATAATAGTAGTAGCATATATAATGTCCAAATTACTAACTTTATTTAGTGTGTTTTGTTTTTGTTTTGTTTTGAACCAGAAGTCTCGTTCTGTCGCCCAGGCTGGAGTGCAGTGACATGATCTTGGCTCATTGCAGCCTCCGCCTCCTGGGTTTAAGCAGTTTTTGTGTCTTAGCCACCTGAGTAGCTGGGATTACAGGCACGTGCCACCATGCCAAGCTATTTTTTGCATTTTTAGTAGAGATGGGGTTTTGCCATGTTGCCTAGGCTTGTCTCAAACTCCTGGGCCCCATAGATCCTCCCACCTTGGTCTTCCAAAGTGCTGGGATTACTGTCGTTAGCCACCATGCTCAGCCAATTTAGTGTGTTTTTATGAGTCATGATAGTATCAAATACAAAGGCCATTAAATATTATTTATATCAATGTGCTTAAAATAAATTTTTGTAGATAAAAGATGCTTTACAAAGACTCTTGAGTACTTCTCCATTATAGAAAGATTAAAAGCATGATGCAGGTGGAGGATCTATTTGAAAGCCATAGTAACAAGAGAAATTGGCTGTGTAGGAGGACTCATCATGAGAAATTTTAAATGGCAACTGTAGGCAATTGTGAACTGTTTTTGGACACATATTTTTATATTTTAGATTTATTTTGTTAATAAGTAAATATAACTTGTTAGTTATAAAGGACATAATGAACAACATAGACCAGTGTTTTAGAAAAACAGCATCCAGATACAGAATATTATCATTAATATTATCATTTTATGATACGCTGATATTATCATTTTCGACACTGAACTAGGAATGAGTGTGGATTCTGTTACCTTTGCCACCACACAGAAGTTAACTTGCAGGCAGTCCTGACAAGATGCAGGTTTGTCTGCATGAACTTGTATAAAAAACATTCAGCCCAGTTACTGTGTCATTTCAAACAAGGCTCATATGTTTTATTTAATGCTGTTATTGTCTCAGTGACATATTTTAAAAGATTAAAAAACCCTCTCTGTCTTCTCTGTAGATATCGTTACTTGGTAGGTTTCACAGTGGTGAAACGTGAGTCTCTGTAGTTAGGTTATTACTCTGTTTAAACTTATTTATTTACTGAGTATCCATCTGATGGGAGGCTTTCAATTTTTGTACTATTTTTAGAGGCGTTAAAAATTATCCACGTTTAGTGGGTTAGGTTACAAACATCGTAATGGAGATGTCAGGTTTAATTTTATTCATTTACTTGGTAAGTGCTGAATGCCAATCATGCGCTGTGGGCAAGGTGTTATGAGTACAAAGAAATAAATTGGGCACCTTCAAGAAGCATGTAGTCTAGATGTGCTTTTGCTTGTTGATGTCATGTGGAAGTGAAAAAATAGCCTGGGATGCAAATATAATCATTCTTTCTTTTTTTCTTGAGATGGAGTCTCGCACTGCCATCCGGGCTGGAGTGCAGTGGCGCTACCTCAGCTTACTGCAACCTCCGCCTCCTGGGTTCAGGTGATTCTCCTGCCTCAGCCTCCTGGGTAGCTAAGATTACAGGCGCCCATCACCACGCCCAGCTAATTTTTTATATTTGTAATAGAGACGGGGTTTCACCATGTTGGCCAGGCTGGTCTCGTGATTTGCCCGAGAATGATTATGTTGTAATCCCAGCACTTTGGGAGGCTGGGACTACAATATAATCATTCTTGTGAGATGAGCTGAGGTCTTTTAACTTTAAAGGGTTATGTTCCTAATTTTGGTATCCATTGTACAAATTCAACCAAAATCTGACCAAAAATGTTGTCTGGAATATCTTTTTATGTTTCAGCTTTAGGGAGGTGAAGAATAAAAAACAAACTGTATATAGCATTATTCGCAAGGTGAGTTATAAATTCCTCTCAGTGTAAAGATGAAACAGTTTGGTCAGAACTTACCTGGAGACTGTTGTCTTCTTACTGTTCTTATCCTTGAATTTCCTCTCATCTTTGGATATTACTTGCTGCAATAGTACTTCAGAGTTCCTCCAAGTGTGTTTTAGGTACAGACAATATTCATGAATCATTATTGCCAATCAAATTTCTGCATATTTTAGGTTTTCAATAAACAATTTTATTATGAGTGACTGAGTGGCCATTTTATATATTTTAAAACGTTCTATAAAGTACCCCTAATTAGAAGAACTTTTGAGTGTTCATGAAAATTGTCAGATGGGATGGAAACATGATTTTTTTAGACCTAAGACAGTGAGGTGTGTCTGTGATGTTTTGGGGTGAAATAGTGCTTTAGTGTTGTGTTTATCAGAGAAGAATCTGTTCTACCTTATAACTGTGAGTGAATGAAACCATGTGAAGTCTTAGAAGAACAAGATTGATTACAAGCTTATAGGCTGGTGCAGTGGCTCAGACCTGTAGTCTCAGCACTTTGGGAGGCTGAAGTGGGAGTACTGCTTGAGCCCAGGAGTTTGAGACCAGCTTGGGCAACATAGTGAGAGCCCGGCTCAACAAAAAATAAAATAAATTAGCTGGGCATGGTGGCTTTCCCCTGTAGTCCCAGCTACTTGGGAGGCTGAGGTGGGAGGATCGCCTGAGCCCAGGAGTTGAGACTGCAGTAAGCTTTGATTACACCACTGTGCTCTAGGCTGGACGACAGAGGGAGACCCTGTCTCCAAAATAAACAATTACTTATTTTTTTAAAAAAGGATTCTGGGTGGAATTTCTTCCCATTTGCAACAGAGTCCCCACTGTGGGATTTTGAGGTTGATGATGAATGAAGAGTAAGAAAAGGCATATATTAGTAGGTAATATTTTTGCTTCTGCAATCAGTTCAGATTGCTCATTTATTATGAATGAAAGCAAATTTTCTTTGGCTGGTTAGATACTTATTATAGCAATCAAGCTATAATTTACCCATGTTTAGTGGGTTAGGTTAGTCCTTCACTGGCTATCAGTGTTGTTACAATACAAAACCTTCTAGAAAGTTCCTGTTATCATAGTAGCTGATACTTGCTTTTGCTGTGTTTTCTTGGAAAATTCTTTGCCTTGATATTATTAAGCTTTATAACCTTAAAAATATTCTAATTAAAGGAAAAATAAGAGCTCTTGTGGTATTTTGTGCTGCATAGTGTTTTTCAGAAAAAAAATTTTTTTTTTCTTTAGTTTGTGTATACAGTTTTGGCTTCTGGGAACTTTGGTTCTGTTTTTGCCAGGAATTTGGGGATAAGCTTACTTTATTCTGGGTAAGTTAAATTTTGAAAACTAGGGCAAGATAAATCCAGGGTCATTTAGAGTCTTGTTAAAGTGGGTTAACAAAGATCTCATTCATTCCGTATAGAAATAAAAATCCTTTTTAATTAGCCCCATGAGATACAAGATTTTCTGAGCTTTTCTGTATCCATGTATGTCGGGTGGGGGTGTAATTACTCAGAGCTTGAAGTAGTACATTAGAAAAACACAAAACTTAAAATAATATCACCTTTAAAATGGAAAAACTAAGACGTTAATATAGTGTGTTACATTGTAATCATTGGCTGGATTTAGTTGTGGTTTAATGCTCTGAACTGGAGGTCATTTCTAAACGTGCCTCTTCAAAACATTACTTTCCTTACCTGATTTCAACATTGGTGATTACAGTTTCCCGAAGTAACTCCCATTTTTCTAAATCATTCAGGGAATCTCAAAGGTAGCTGCATTTCTGTTTCTCAATATGTATGAGAGCCACAGTTGACTACCACCAGGTATTTTTATAGTCATTTAAAAGTGGTGGATAAAAGGATATGAATGATTTATCAGAGAGATGGAATGTCTGAAGTTTTCAGTGTGTGTCTCTTTGGAGGAGAGACGTCAGATGTTGGATGAATAATTTCTTACTGTCATTGAGGGTCTGTGCAGTGATGCATGTCGGATGAGTGTAGGAGGGAAAAGGCAGAAAGAGTAGCCACACGCTTTTGCTGTTCTCTTGTGGGGTGGAGCAGCATTCACTAGTCAGGCACTGTTTTTTCCCGTCTTTACTGCACAGGGGATTACTAATTTCATCAGCAGTGTCGTGTTACAAGGTAAAGAGCACCTGGCTCAAGTGTGGAACACAAACAGCCCTTCTCAAATTTGAGAAACATTTAAGGTCTTTCCAAAACACTGGAATCATTTGCCTTTTCTTCACTTAAGTAGGATTTTTAATAGTGGGAACTAAGTCTGCTGTCTATCTCTGCCTCCATCTGAATGCTTTGTTGGCAGACTTCCTGGGGGTTTTGATGTCTTCAAAATAAAATGTTTCAGAAATCCAGGTAAATTCACATTTCCTACTTCATCACGTAATTATAATTTTTATGAGCACAGGTGAAACTATTCACTGATTCATTCATGCAGCAAATGTTTCCTGTGACCCTACCTTGTATAAGGCACTATTTTGGGTAAGAGAATACTGAGGTGAACAACTTCAGTAAGCTTCATGTGCCCATGGTGTTTATATTTAAGCTAGACTAGATTATAATCAAGAAGTACATCAGTGCATGGTAAAGTGCTGTGCAGAAGATTTAAATGAGTTCATATAGAGCTTGGGTGACTTCTTTAGATCAGAGGAGGCCTCTGAGAAGGGACAGTTTAGGAGCGATTGAGTAACACGAGGAACTTCCCTGCAAAGAGCAACATGAAAGCGGCCCAATATGAGGCAGTAGGACAAAGAAAAGCTCTAGGGTAGAAGGAAGGTTGGTCAATTCATGGAGCCCAAGAAGCCTAGTGTGGCTAGATTGTGGTGGGCAAGGGGTGGCCTGACCTGGTCATGGACTGAATGGGATCGCCTATGGAGTGTGTAGTAAGAGCAGACCTTTGGGTCTTTCAGTGTTTAGAGGTCAAGTGGAAGAGGAGGAACAAGGAAATGACACTGAGAAGGAGTAGCCAGTGACTAGGAAGGAAAAGCAGGTGAACGTGATGGCCTGGAAACCCTTAGATGAAAGTGTTTCAAGAAGGTGGTGGCCGGGCGCGGTGGCTTCTGCCTATAATCCCAGCACTTTGGGAGGCCGAGGCGGTTGGATCATTTGAGGTCAGGAGATTGAGACCAGCCTGGCCAAAATGATGAAACCCTGTCTCTACTAAGAATACAAAAATTAGCCGGGCGTGGTGGCACGCACCTGTAATCCCAGCTATTCGAGAGGCTGAGGCAGGGAAATCACTTGAGTCTGGGAGGCAGAGGTTGTAGTGAGCCGAGATCCGGCCACTGCACTCTAGTCTGGGTAAGAGAGTGAGACCCTGTCTTAAAAAAACAGAAGGTGGTGTGGTAAAGCATGTTGAATGCCACACAGCAATCAAGTAAGGTCAGCACAGAGAGGTGCCCACTAGATTGGGCTCATAGGATTTGTTGTGATGGCTCTGACAAGGTTAGCTACTGTCAAGTGGTGGAAATGGAAGCCTGACTGGAGTGCATTGAGGAGAGAGAATATGAGAACGAGGAAGTAGAGAGAGTCGCTTTATTTACACTTTCAAGAAACTTTGCTGTAAAATAGGGTTATCAGGCACATGATAAAAGGTAAGATTTTATTTTAAAGGTAAGAGGTACGATTTCATTACTTGTTATGCTTTTCCTAGGTATAGGTCAATTTACTCTGAAAGCTCCATTCATATATTTGTTCATTCATTATTCAACAAATGCTTTTGAACACTTTCTGTGTATAAGGCATTGTGCTGAGCACACAGGGTAGTACATGGCACATCCTCTTCTAAAATGTGTCCTCTGATTAGAGATAGACACAAGCACATAGACTATCCCAATATCATGGGATGTGTTCTCCAAGTGAGGCAAGACTTGGTACTATGGAAGTATGGAGTAGGAGTACCTAACTCAGACCCAAGGAAGGCTTCCCAGAGAAAATGATTCCTAAGCTTTTACCTAAAAGGTGTTAGCAAATGAGCAGTGTGAAGATGAGAAGATGCTGTTGGCAGGAGAGGCCAGAAGATGAGCTGAATGTGGTACATTCAGGGAAATGGGCATTCAGTGAGACTGAGGATTTAAAGGAGAATTAAAATTTGGAGGAGAATGTGAAGAGATGAGGGGTCATATAAACATATAGGGGTTTGGAATTTTTCCTAAGACCAAGGAGAAGCAATGGAGGGATTCTGAGGAGCCACAGAACTGGTTTTAGAAATTCTCCCAGGCTGCAGTGTGGGGTATAGTCTTTAAGGGAGTGAGTGTAGAAACAGAAAGACCAGCGTAAGTCTGTTAGGGTGGTCCACCCAAGAGAAAATGATGTCCTAATGTAGAGGTGGCCATGGAGATGGAGAGAAATAGGTGTTCAAGAGATATCATCTAATAGGTATCAGAACTTTTTGATGGAGTGGGTATGGGAGAAGGAGAGGGAAGGATGTATCAAAGATGATAGATTGTGGCAAGGTGTGGGGGCTCACGCCTGTAATCCCAGCATTTTGGTAGGCCGAGGTGGGTGGATCGCTTGAGGCCAGGAGTTCAAGACCAGCCTGGCCAACATGGCGAAACCGTGTCTCTATTAAAAAATACAAAAATTATCTGGGCGTGTTGGCATGTGCCTGTAATCTCACCTACTTTAGAGGCTGAGACAGAAGAATCACTTGAACCTGGGAGGTGGAGGCTGCAGTAAGCTGAGATCGTGCCATTGCATTCCAGCCTGTGGGACAGAGAAGACTGTCTCAAAAATAAGTAAATAGAAAAAATGATAGGTTTATTCTTGGGTAAATGGGTAGATGATAGAACTTTTCACTGAAAACAAAAATGCAGGAGAACAACTTTGGTTGGGGAGGGAATTGGTTAGAGATGATGACTCTGGATGTGATATCCAGAGCGTATTATCCAAGACGTGCTAGGCTTTCAATAGATGTTTTGTTTTGTTTTATTTTTTTGAGGCAGGGTCTTACTTTGTCATCCAGGCTGGAGTATAGTTGCATGATCACGGTTCACTGCGGCCTTAACCTCCCGGGCTCAGGTGCCTCTCCAACCTCAGTCTCTCAAGTAGCTGGGACTATAGGTGTGCGCCACTATGCCTGGCTAATTTTTTTTTTTTTTTTTTTTTTTAAGACAGGGTCTCACTTGGTTGCCTGGGCTGGTCTTGAACTCCTGGGCTCAACTGATCCTCCCACCTCAGCCTCCCAAAGTGCTGAGATTACAGGCACAAGCCACCACACCCAGCTTAGATATTTTATTAAATGAGCAAATAAAATATCCTCCATCTTCTGGGAGGAAGTTTTCTCATTCATAAAATGGCTACCTGACCACTTCATTGGTAGGCTTTAATGAGAGTGTCATAGTTCCTTATGCCTGGGCCTGACTTGCTTCAGCAAGCCGTCTGAGCCCCTCCAGTGTTTCTTAAGATATCCATGTGTTAGGGCCAGGTGCAGTGGCTCACGCCTGTAATCCTAGCACTGTGGGAGGCTGATGTGGGAAGATAGCTTGAGCTCAGGAGTTTGAGACCAGCCTGGGCAACATGGCAAGACTCCATCTGTATAAAAAATACTCATGTGTTATAATATTTATTTTGAGATACATTATAGTAATATCCAGAGTTTATTATTTCATCACTATTTCTTTTTGCCAGGCCCTTCTTATTCCCTTCTGTTGTTTCAAGAATAAGTCACACATGTAAATCGTCCAGTGTATTTAGACAACTGTTTCACAAAGTGAGATATGTGAAGCCCTGAATCAGAATCTCTGAGAGCTGGGTTCCAGAAACCTGTGCTTAAATAATCACCCTGAGTAATTTGCTGGCATTCCAGAATGTAAGAACCCTGGTTATAATCACAGCACAGCTCTGTTTAGTGCAGTCTGGTTCTTTTGCACTCAGAAGTCAGAGGTGCTTGGACTGCTGCCCCAGTAGAAAGTGTTCAGGCTCACATGTCTTGATTTTCAAAAGAAAAGCATTCAGTTTTATGTGGTAGATAAAAGGTAGCAAGGAGTAATAAATGTTTGTTAAAATAAATGTAGTCATTTCTTTATTCTTCATTCCATAGATATTTATTGAGCAACTCAGATGAATCAGAAGAGGATGAGAAGGAGGAAGGACAAATAGCACCCAGCTTCTAGACTTTTATCAGTATTGTGGGCTCATTTTCATGTGCTAGAAATACAAGAGTTGCTTACTCAGAGAGCCAGGAGCTATGTTCCAGTGAGGTTGGAAACAAAAGCCTCATTATTAAGAATCTCAGGTGTTTATACAAGGGTGTGGTTTGCTCATGTGGCAACACGAAGTTGCTGGATTCCACAAGCTGAGGCTCAAAGTAGAAATCATTGATCTTATGTCATATATTTTCCCAACAAACTAAGTACTTAAATCTCCATGTTGATTGAGGAAAAATAACAACAAAATCCTGCTCCCTCCTTCCCCAGCCATTTAATCATTCATTCAACAAATGTTTTCTGAATTCCTGTAGGATGAAAGCTCTGGGGTAGGTGCTGCAGGCAAAATGAGGATCAAAATGAGACATGGGTCATGTATTCTTGGAGCCTGTGAATGAGCTAAGCTAATGACGCGGCAGAAGTTAATCAAATAATCTCATAGATATTAGCTAATATTTTATTAAACTTTATTAAGATATAATTTGACATCAAATTCACATACCATGCAATTCACCCATTTATTAGTAGTTTTTAGTATACTCACAGTTGGGCAGTCATTGCATTGGATTTTAGAACTTTTTTTTTTTTTTGAGACAGGGTCTCACTTTGTCACCCAAGCTGGAGTGCAGTGGTGTAATTTCAGCTCACTGCAACCTCTGCCTCCCTGGCTCAAGCAATCCTCCCACTTCAGCTTCCGGAGTAGCTGTGACTACAGGTGTATGCCACCATACCTGGTTCATTTTTTGTTTTTATTTTTATAGAGACAAAAGTTTCACCATGTTGTCCAGGCTTGTCTTGAACTTCTGGGCTCAAACAATTCACTTGCCTTGGCCTCCCAAAGTGTTGGGATTATTACAGGCATCAGGCACTGCACCCAGCCAAAAAGAGTATTCTTTTCTTAATGACTTTTTCTTGGCATGCTTGTCAAAAATCAATTGACCATAAGTGGAAGAATTTACTTCTAGATTTTCAGTGCCATTCCATTGATCTATTATATAGATCTACCCTTATGCCAGTACTGCACTATCTTGATTACTGTAGCTTTTAGTAAGCTTCGAAATTGGGAATTGTGTGTCCTCTAACTTAATTGTTTTTCAATTTAGCTATTCTGGGTCACTTGTATTTCCATATGAATTTTAGAATTAGCTTGTCTAATTCTGAAAAAAAAAATGGCAGCTGAGATTTGATAGGAATTGCATTGAGTCTGTAGAACAAGTTGGAAAATATTGCTGTCTTAACAATATTAAGTATTCTAGTCCATGAATATAGGCTATCTTTTTATTTACCTAGATCTTTAAATTTCTTTCAACAGTGTTTTGTAGTTTTCATTGAATAAGTCTTGCCCTTCTTTTGTTAAATTTAGTGGTAAGTAGTTTATTCTATTTTTTTTTTTTTTTTTTTTTTAAGTTGGAGTAACACTATGTCGCCCAGGCTGGAGTGCAGTGGCATGATCTCGGCTCACTGCAACCTCTGCCTCCTGGGTTCAAGTGATTCTCCTGCCTCGGCATCCCAAGTAGTTGGGATCACAGGCACCTGCCACCACACCCAGCTAATTTTTTGTATTTTTAGTAGAGACAGGGTTTCATCATGTTGGCCAGGATGGTCTTGATCTCTTGACCTTGTGATCTGCCCACCTCAGCCTCACAAAGTTTATTCTTTTTGATGCCATTGTGAATGATATTTTCAAATAGCAATTTCTTGATTTTTTCATTGGCAGTATATAGAAATACAATTGGTTTTGTGTATTTATCTTGTATCTTGCAACCTTGCTAAACACATTAATTTGGGTATATTTTTTGTAGATACAATAGGATTTTCTAAATAAAAGTTCATGTCATTGCCTTTAAAGATAATTTAACTTTTCTCCTTCCAGCCTTTGTTCTTTATTTTTTGCCTTACTCCAGTGCAATGTTGAATGGAAGTGATAGAAGTATACATCCTTGCTTTGTTCCTGATTTTGATTTAGGAACAAAGCAAGAATATATACTTCCATCATTTCATGCATCTAGTTTCTTGTCATTAAGTATGTTGTTAGTGCTCTTTTCTTCATCAGTGTTCCTTATCACATTAAGAAAGTTTTCTGCCGGGTGTGGTGGGTCATGCTTATAATCCCAGCACTTTGGGAGGCTGAGGCAGGTGGATTGCTTGAGCCCAGGAGTTCAAGACCAGCTTGGGCAACATGTTCAAAACGTGTCTAAATAAATAAATAAATAAATAGCCAGGTTTGGTGGTTTATGCCTGTAGTCTCAGCTACTTGGGAAACTGAGGTAGGAGGATTGCTTGAGCCCAGGAGGCAGAGGTTGCACTGAGCTGAGATCACACCACTGCACTCTAGCCTGGGTGACAGAATGAGACCCAATCTCAAACAAAAAAATAAATAAAGTTTTCATCATTCCCTTTTTTAAAAAAATTTTTGTGAACACATACTAGTTGTATATATTTATGGGTTACATGAGGTATTTTGAAATAGGCATGCAATGCGTAATAATCATATCTGGGTAAGCAGTGTATCTGTTACCCCAAGCAGTTATCCTTTGTGTTTCAAACAATCCAGTTATATACCCTTTGTTATTTTAAAATGAACAATTAAATTGTTTTTTACCATAGTCACCCTGTTTTGCTAGCAAATATTAGGTCTTCTTTATTCTTTGTAACTATTTTTGTACCCATTAATTATCTCCCCTTCCCTTCTTCCTGCACTCCCAGGTACCCTTCCCAGCCTCTGGTAACCATTCTTCTACTGTCTGTCTCTATGAGTTCAATTGTTTTAATTTTTAGTTTCCACAGATAATTGAAATCATGTGATGTTCTTCTTTCTGTGCCTGGGTTCTTTCTTTCTTTTTTTTTTTTTGAGTCAGAGTATCACTCTTGTTGCCCAGGCTGGAGTGCTATGGTGCGATCCCAGCTCACCGCAACCTCTGCCTCCCAGGTTCAAGTGATTCTCCTGCCTCAGCCTCTCAAGTAGCTGGAATTACAGGCATCTGCCACCACGCCTGGCTAATTTTTGTATTTTTAGTAGAGACGGGGTTTCTCCATGTTGGCCAGGCTGGTCTCAAGCTTCTTACCTCAGGTGATTCACCCGCCTTGGCCTCCCAAAGTGCTGGGATTATAGGCGTGAGCCACCACAGCAGGGAGGCTTATTTCACTTAACATAATGACCTCCAGTTCCATCTATGTTGTTACAAATGACAGAATTTCATCTTTTTTTTTCTTTCATTCTTTTCTGAGATACGCTCTCATTTTGTCACCCAGGCTGGAGTGCAGTGGTGTGATCTCAGCTTACTGTAGCCTCCACCTCCTGGACTCAAATGATCTTCCCACCTCAGTCCCCCAAGTAGCTTGGATTACAGGTGCTTGCCACCACACCTGGCTAATTTTTCATATATATATATATATATATATATATATATATATTTTTTTTTTTTTTTTTTTTGTAGAGACGTGATTTCGCCATGTTGCCCAGGTTGGTCTTGAACTCCTGAGCTCAAGCGATCCACCCGCCTCAGCCTCCCAAAGTGCTAGGATTACAGTTGTGAACCATTGTACCTGGCCAGGATTTTAGAACATTTTTGTCACCCCAAAAAGAAACCCCATACCTTTTCACTGTCACCCCTCCCCAATCCTACCTCCATCTCTACTTTTTCTGCAAAGGGCCAGGTAGTAAATATTTCAGTGTGTGAATGCAATACAGTCTCTGTTGTAACTACTAACTCTGCCATTGTAGCATGAAAGCAGCCACAGGCAATGCACAAACAAACAAGCATGTGGCTGTTCCAGTAGAATTGTATTTACAGAAACAGGCAGCAGGTCAAATTAGGCTTGTGGGCAACAGTTTGCTGACCTCTGGTCTAAGTCAATAGGGGTACTTAATCCTCCTAATAATTGGATGAAGTAGATACTGTTGTCCCCATTTTCAGATAAGACTGAGGCACACCACTAGTAAGTGGGAGATAAGGGGATCCCACACAGGTAGTCTGGCTCCACAGCCAGTGTTCTTAACCTTGTCATTGATGACAAATTGAGCTAAGTGCTAAATAGCAGGGACATTCCCCCATGACTCTGTGAAAGCAAATGAAAGACTTAGATTGACTTAGTTTTTCCTCAGGATGTAACACTTGAGCTGAGATGTGAGCATGACTAGAAGTTAACTCAGTGACATGAATAGGGGTGGAATGGTACAAATGCCTGTGGGAGGTAGGAACACAGCTTGTAAAGGCCCTGAAAGAAGGTGGGAGTGACTAGAGCCTGGGGTGTGGGAGAGAGTAGGATGCCTGAGGCTGGTGAGGTGCTGTGGGGCCCACACGGTGGCTCCCAGGCTCTGTTAAGGATTTTGCTCATGATTTTAAGAGCAGAGAGAAACCATGTAAGAATCAAGAGTAATATGGGTAAATTTAGGTCAGATTAGAAGGGCCTAGAGCAGACGTGGTTGGCCATGGAAGCATTCCAGGGTAGAGTTGATGGTAGATTGAAGAGGAGAGGTCAGATGCAGTGGCTCATGCCTGTAATCCCAGCACTGTGGATGGCTGAGGCAGGAGGATAACCTGAGCCCCGGAGTTCGAGACTAGCCTGGGCAACAAAGTGAGACCCCATCTGTTATGGTTTGGCTGTGTCCCCACCCAAATCTCATCTTGAATTGCAGCTCCCATAATTCCCACGTGTTGTGGGAGGGACCCAGTCGGGGGATAATAGAATCGTAGGTGTGGCTTCCCCCATACTGTTCTCATGATAATGAATAAGTCTCATGAGATCTGATGTTTTTATAAGCGGTTTCACTTTCACTTAGCTCTCATTCTCTCTTGTCTGCCACCATATAAGACATGCCTTTCGCTTTCTGCCATGATTGTGAGGCCTCCCTAGCCACATGGAACTGTGACTCCATTAAACCTCTTTTTCTTTGTAAATTACCCGGTCTCAGGCATGTCTTTATCAGTAGCATGAGAATGGACTGATACATCATCTCTACAAAAAATAGGAAAAAAAGAAAAAAAAAAAGATTGAACAGGAGGGCTGGTGGGCCAAGAGGTATAGAGAAAAGGAAGTGGATACCAGAGATATGAGGGGGCAAATTTGGCAGGATTTGGTGGTGGGTTGTACTTGAGAATGATAAAGGATGAGGGTGTCTAACCCATGAGATGGGAACATGGGCAAGGACTGGACTGGGGAGACACAGGGTGGTAGAGTATGATTTTAGTTCTGGAATGCTGAAGTTGACAGGCAAGTACTTTTTTCCCCTATAGTGGTAATGTCGATTCTCCAGAGGGAGACGTGTGAAATAAAGTAATTGCAAGGTTGAGAAATGGTTGCTCACTGTGTTTATGAATTATGTTAGCCGGGAGTTACCTCCTAAACTCATTTTACTGATTCAATAAGCCAGAACTTAGTCTTGGTACAGTTTGTTTTCCTTTCTTACTGTTTGTCTGCTTATGGTTGGTTGCAAGAAGATCGTGTTGTAAATTATCCTCTGCTTTTTTTATTAGTTAACAGCCTCCCCTTTTGTAGTAAAGTAACAGGCTTTTTCTTGTTTATCCTTCAAATATTTTAGGCTTGTTTTTTGTTTTGATTGTGTGTGCCTGTGTGTTTTTATTCTCTTAATTTGTTTCTTTATTTATTTCTGTTTGTTATCATCACCAAGAGAAACAATAGAAGAGGTGGCTTTATATTTTTAGTTCTCTTTCTATCAGATGACAGCTTGATTAAGACTTTTTGGGTGGGCTGTTGGAACACATGGCTAAAATATGTTGCATTATTGTCTGAATTTAATTATCATCCTTACTGTCTTAGCTAACAGTCTGTCCTAGCTAACAGTAAGTTGGCAGTATTGTTGCAGGGAATGGCAACAGAGTCTCATTAGCACCTGCCTGTGACATAATAAGAAATATACATTTGGTCTCTGCCCCTGGTTCCTGGCACTTAGCTCCTAAAACTCTTGGAATTTCTGATCCACAGGGATGTTAGGAGCATCTGTTGTTCTAAGTTCGACCTTTGGCTCTGGTTCCTGACACAGAGCTCCTAAAGCCCTTGGTATTTTCTGGTGATAGGACCATCTTTGTTCTAATGAGGAGACTCTTGATGACTCCTAGATGGCTTCAGGATGGAGCCTGGTTAACAGAAAGACTAAGCCAGATTAGAAATTTGGAACTCTTCCCACCTCTGTCTTCCAGAGGGGTGAGGAGAGCTGGAGATTGAATTAATAATTCATTTTATCTATGTGATGAAGCCTCCTTAAAAATCTCTAAAGTGCAGGGCTAAAAAAAAATCTATATCCTATGGAATTTATATTCTAGTGGGAAAGCCATACAATATAACAATAACAAATAATTAATATAATACTGTTTACACAGTGTAAATCTAAAGAAGAAAGTAAACAGGATGGTGTGGTAGAGAGTAGTTGTCTGGATGGAGGGTATTTTGGATAATGTGTTTGAAAAATTTTCTGTGAGGCCAGGTGCAGTGGCTCACACCTGTAATCTCAGCACTTTGGGAGGCCAAGGAGGGCGGATCACCTGAGGTCAGGAGTTCAAGACCAGCCTGGCTAACATGGTGAAACTCACAACTAAAAACATAAAAATTTAGCTGGGTGTGGGGGTGGGCGCCTGTAATACCAGCTACTGGGGAGGCTGAGGCAGGATAATTGCTTGATGAACACAGGAGTCAGAGGTTGCAGTGAGCCGAGATTATGCCATTGCACTCCAGCCTGGGTGACAAGAGTGAAACTGTGTCTCAAAAAAAAAAAAAGAAAGAGGAAGAGAAAAATTTTCTCTGTAGAGGTCTTTAACTGAAGGCATCAGGATGAGCCAGCCATATGAAATGCAAGTAGAAAACGTATTCCGGGATTCTAGGTTAAGGAAACAGCATTTATAAAACTTCATGAAATGAAGTTGAGAGATAGGCAGGAGCCAGATTACATGAAGCTATGGGTCATGGTTATGGTTTGGATTTTAAAATACAATGAGATGGGGCCAGACACAGTGGCTCATGCCTATAATCCTAGGGCTTTGGGAGGCTGAAGCTGGAGGATTGCTTGAGGCCAGGAGTTTGAGATCAGCCTGGATGACATAGGTAGACCCCCCATCCCTACAAAAAAATGAAAAAAGTTAGCTGGGCATGGTGGTGTGTACCTATGGTCCAGCTTCTTCGGAGGCTGAGGTGGGAGGATCGCTTAAGCCTAGGAGGTTGAGGCTGCAGTGAGCCATGTCTTCACCACCACGCATTCCAGCCTGGGCCATAGAATGAGACCCTGTCTCAATTAAAAAAAAAAAAGCAATGAGGTGGTTGTACAACTTTGTGAATTATACACTTTAAAAAGTGAATTTTATGGTATGTGAGTTACATTTCAACAAAAAGTTATTAATTAGAAAAAAAATCTCTGAAGTATAGAGTTTGGATACCTTATGGGTTTGTGAACACATTCCTGTGCTGGGACCCTTCTAGACCTTGCCCTCTGTATGCCTTTATCTGGCTGCTCATCACTATCCTTTATCATTATCTTTTTTTTTTTTAAAGACAGAGTCTGCTCTGTCGCTCAGGCTGGAGTACAGTGGTGCGATCATAGCTCAGTGCAAACCTTCACCTCCCAGGTTCAAGCAATTCCCCTTCCACAGCCTCCCAAGTAGCTGGGATTACAGGTGCCTGCCACCACGCCTGGCTAATTTTTCGAATTTTTAGTGGAGACAGGGTTTCACCATGTTGACCAGGCTGGTCTTGAACTCCTGACCTCAGGTGGTCCACCTGCTTCGGCCTCCCAAAGTGGTGGGATTACAGGCATGAGCCACTGCACCATGTAATAAACCAGCAAACATAAGTGATTCCATGAATTCTGTGAGAGCCATCATAGCAAATTATTGAACCTGAGGAGGTGGTCTGGGGATTATAAACCCTGATTTATAGCCAAGTCAGACAGAAATGTGGGTAACTGGGAATCAACTACCTGTGACTGGCATATGAAGTAGGGGAGTCTTGTGGGACCGAGCCCTTAACATGAGTGGTCTGTACTAACTTCTGGCAGTCAGTGTCATCTTTGAATAGAGGATACCCACTTGGTGTCAGGAGAGTTGGAATAGCTTAATGTTAGGGAAAAACCTCACACATTTGGTATCAGAAGTGAAGTACTAAGAGTTATAGGGCTGGGCAAGGTGGCTTACACCTGTAAGCCCAGCACTTTGGAAGGCCAAGGTGGGTGGAACACGAGGACAAGAGATCAAGACCATCCTGGCCAACATGGTGAAACCCCATCTCTACTAAAAATACAAAAATTAGCCGGGTGTGGCGGTGCATGCCTGTAGTTCCAGCTACACTGGAGGCTGAGGCAGGAGAATTGCTTGAACCCGGGAGGCAGAGTCCACAGTGAGCCCGGGTGGCGCCACTGCACTCCAGCCTGGGCGGCAGAGCGAGACTGTGTCTCAAAAGGAAGAAAAAAAGTTGTAATAGAGAAAAAGAGTGCTTTTCTTGCACAGTGCCCTTTTGTTCAAGACGTTTTATTAGTTGAAGAAAGAAATTGCCTAGGTCTTACTAAAATAAGGATTAAGAGAAGACATAGGCCTAGTATAACTGTTGCCTGTAAGTTATTTTCCTCTGTGCAGTATGTCGGTTTTATCCTCAATACTTTTAGGATTTCCTAAGTCTTTCAATCAGCAAATATTTATTGAGGATTTTTTTCCCACATTACACTCCTGAGGGGAAGCAAAAACACAAAAGGAGAAAGGTTTAACTGCAAGTTGTTATGCTGAGTAGGAGGGAAACCTATAAGTTATGTATCAGAAGTTCAAGTTACAGTCTGCAACTCCTGTACTCCAGTGATCGTCCCACTTCAGTTTCCAGAGTAGCTGGGACTATAAGCATATGCCATCATGCCTGGCTTTAAGATTAGCTTTTAATTTCTAGTTTATGTCCCTAGGTACTGTTTGAAAAATTTTTATAAGCATTACAGATTACTTTGTAATAATAATAAGCAGAAAAGATTCAACGAAGTGTTGTCAGAGGTCAGAGCAGAGCCAGAATAGATTATTTCTATTCATTTTAAGAAAGGGAACTTTGGGGCCAGGCGCTGTGCCTCACGCCTGTAATCCCAGCACTTTGGGAGCCCCAGGTGGGTGGATCACTTGAGCCCAGGAGTTCAAGAGCAGCCTGGGCAACATGGTGA
The DNA here is from genome assembly GCA_963573385.1 of Cacajao melanocephalus. Classification (NCBI taxonomy): domain Eukaryota; kingdom Metazoa; phylum Chordata; class Mammalia; order Primates; family Pitheciidae; genus Cacajao; species Cacajao melanocephalus. The sequence goes on along the minus strand of CAUYLG010014830.1, from coordinate 20,141 downwards.
AACCCTGTCTCAACAAAAAGTACAAAAATTAGGCATGGTGGCACACACCTGTAGTCCCAGCTACTGGGAAGGCTGAGATGGGAGGATCACTTGAGCCCAGGAGTTCCAGGCTGCAGTGAACTGCGATTGCACCACTGCACACTCCAGCCTGGGTGACAGAGTTGAGACTCTGTCTAAAAAAAACCAAAAAAGGTGTGGACCTTTTAAACTGGATATGTTCGATTTTAATAAATGTTGATTAAATGCTGACATTTGCTGGGTGCTGGTGTTTCTGTGAACACAGAGAGATGGCAAAGAGTGGTCATTCTAGTAGTGTGGCAATACAGAAAAGGGTGAAACGTTGTTGGGGAATTGTAGATATCCCAGTTTGGCCAGAGAAATAGGATACCATGGAGCCAAGTTACAAATGACCTGGAATGTTAGGCTAAGAATTGATCATTCAGTAAGGAATTAGGGAATTATCAAACTATTTTAATAAGGAGAGTGAAAGATCAAAGCAATGAATCTGGGGCCACATGCAATAAACCTGTTATTAATAATCCAATCATAGGAGGAGAAGAAGAGAAGTTCTTGGATAGGAAGAGGTCATAAGGCTTCCTCATAGTGCGTTTATGTGAAAATGAAAGCTAGTGATTCTTAGCCTCAGGTAACTGCTTTTGAACTCTTACTAGCAGGGAGGACTCCTGGAGTCAACAGTTTAGACCAACTTTTGGGAAACGACCTTGATGAGACTTAGTAGCCATGGTAGTTTTATAATGAGCTTTAAAATGAAATCCACACCCTTTAATTAGCTTAACTCAATTTGCTTTCAGTTTAGTTCCCTTCTGGCTAAGCATACGAGATGTCTGCTCACAAAAACAGACTGACTCAGAACAAATTCAGGGATTAAATGTATTTTTATGGTAATGACACCTAGAGAAAAATCTTTGGCTTCTGTGCCTCATTTCTCAAATCCAGGCGAATATTTTTTGAGGATGATAATCAAAGATACTCATATAGACCAGAATGAAATTCACTGACCACATTTTCCTACATTATGTATGTATATTTGCCTGAAAAATCAAGATAGAGAATTTCTTATTTTCTTTTCCCTTAGCATTTTTACAGAAATTAATCATCGTAGTAGATTTTATTATTCTCTTTATTTCTTTGCTTTTTCTATCCCTAACATCTGCTGATTAAAAAGTCCTATTCTCTACATGCCATTCTAAGAAGAGTTTTATTAAGTTGCTATAAGCATGTGGCTCTCAATTATTTTTTCCCCAATGGGTCAGCCTTTGAAAAGAACAAAAGGTTTCTTATCCTGACATAGGGTGAGCTATTTGGCTCTGGTTCCCGTTGAATACTGCTATTCAGGGATAAAGCAGTATGAAAATGTGAGAAAAGTGTGTCAAGGGATAAATAGAATGGTGCATACGAAACCGTTTAATTGAGCTGCTACAAAGGTGTTTAATTGCACCTGGGACATCTTTGTTTGCCATTAAGCAAAGGGTCTTTATTGCATTTAAAGGGTTCTGATTTCCAGGATGAAGAGACATTCTCTAAGTTCTGACAGTGAGTTAAAAGCCATGCAGATTCCTTTCCAAATCTTTTTTCTGAAGATTTCATTTGTGCACTGTTTCCTTTGCTAACTGGAGAACACCTGTGGGGATTTGTTCTGGCTACTCCTCGTACTGTTTTTTCCCTTGTTTTATGAGAGTTTAATCAGATGAGGACAGAGGTAACTTTAACTTTTCCTTAGAAAAGTTTTGATAATTTTAAATTCAAGTTTATGTGTCCATCAGGGGATGTTCCTCAGTTTACTCTCAGATTAGCAGCTCCATTTGAACAATCCAGTTAGAGCCCTGATTTTGCTACCACTTTTCTCATCTAGGAAAGTTCATAGTCCCAGGTTGCTTAGTATAAGACTCCTTTTGTCTAGTATCCCGTGCAAATGAAATGGCCCCCATTTTATTTGGAAATAGCTCAAAATGGCTGAGGTTTCCAGGTGGGCATGGATTACTGACTCTGAAGGCACTCAGTGCTCTTTTTGCACTCAGTTTCATGCTGCATCTCGCCTTCTCTGAGGTTGTTGAATCATGTTCCTCCCTCGCTGTAACTCCCCTCAAGTTAGTACAGACGGTGTCTCTTAGACTTGATAAAATTGCTGATTAGTTTCTTTTTTACACTTTATCATCCAGAAAGAAAAATCTCTCTTGGTCCCTTAAAAATAAGGAAGAGAGTAATCTTTGTTTTTTTTTTTTTGTTGTTTGTTTTCATTTTGAATGTCTGCTCTATTGCTAGGAATGGCTATGACCCTGATTAGTGTACCACGTGTGCATGTAACTTGATCCTGGAATCACAAAAACTTGTTCTCTAGTTTTTTTCTATTAAGACCCAAAATTAGCCTTTGATGCATTTTTTTGGTAAATGGCAATACATGTTTAAAAGTTTATCTTCTGATACTGGGACAAAACAATGAAAACATTTCTCAGAGATTCTAGGAGATTTAGTATAATTTTGAATTATAGGACAAAATTGTGGTGCTCTGGAATTATTTGGTTAAGAAAAATGTATTTAAAACAGGAATAACTCTCAAAAACCTGAATTATCCAGTTGGCTTATCAGAATTCAATTTAGTTCAGTTAGCAATTATTGAGCACGCTATAAAGTGTAGATCAGTAGGCTGTAACTAATTTAAACTGGTCATGCATAAAAAATGGAATGGATTAAAAAATAAAATAATTCCAGTGAGGCTTGGTGCATCTTTAATTTCTACTCAGTCGCAATACTTACTAGGCAATTGTGAATACCACAAAATTCCATTTACACTGCTGGGCCTTCTTCTAATTCTTCAGCCAGAGTGCTTGTCTACCTCAAAATTTTTCCAGAACTTAAATTAGATGTCATACTTTTACAAATATTGCAGGTCAAATACCAACAATTTCAATTCACTATGACTATTAGATAGAGATTAATAATGGAGAGAAAAGTTCAAGGAAAATAATGTAGTAGAAGGTAGAACAGACAACTTTGAGAGGAAGGACTGTCAACTCATAAAGGTAGATTTGCTTCAATATAGTAAACAAAATATAACAACCACAATAATAATTAAAAACATTATCATTAGGTCACACTTGTAATTCCAGCACTTCAGGAGGCCAGTGTGAAAAGATTGCTTGAGTCCAGGAGTTCAAGACCAGCCTGGGCAACATAGTCAGACCTCATCTCTATTAACTTGAAAAAAAAAAAAAAGAAAAGAAAAAAAAAGAAAGAAAACAAAACTTTTTGTTTGTTTTTGAGATGAAGTCTCGCTCTGTTGCTCATGCTGGAGTTCAGTGGTGCTGACTTGGCTCAGTGCAACTTCTGCCTTTTGGGTTCAAGTGATTCTCCTGCCGCAGCCTCCTGAGTAGCTGGGAGTACAGGCACGTGCCACCATGCCTGGCTAATTTTTATATTTTTTGTAGAGACAGGGTTTCACCATGTTGGTCAGGCTGGTCTCGAACTCCTGACCTTGTGATCTGCCCACCTTGGCCTCCCAAAGTGCTGGGATTACAGGTATGAGCCACTGTGCCCCGCCCAAAACATTATTATTATTTCAGAAAATATTTATTTACGGCTTACTTTGGGCCAAGCTTTTCAAGGCGATTGGGACATATCACAGAGAAAGCCATCTTTGCCTGTGTTGTGGTGCTTAAATTCCACTGAGAGGAGAGTGAGACATTAACAAATAAACCTCCTGCGTAAGTGGTCTACCTGGAATGTTAAAACAGATAAGCGCTCTAGGAGAAACAACAACAACAAAACAGAATAGAGCAGGACAAGAGGGATCAGGAGTTGGGGGTATTACAGTTTTAGATAGGACCGTCAGGGCAGACCTCTTAGATGAGATGTTGTCTGAGCCAAGATTTGAAGGCGGTGAGGGACTCTGCCTGTGGATAACTGTAGAAAGAACATTCCTAGAAGAAAGAACAGCCGGTGCCAAAGCCCTCAGGTGGGAACGGGCCTGGGAGTTTGAGGAAAACAGGAGGCCAGAGTGCTTGGAGCAGAATGAGCAAGTGGGAAGCAGGGAAGGGCAGATGGTGCTGGGGCTTGTAGCCATCGTTGGGGGTGAAGGGAGGAGCCCTTGCAGGGTTTTGAGGAAATGAGTTTCCTGATCTGCGTGAATATTTTGGCAGCATCACTCTGCCTGCTCTGCTGAGCATGGTATTTGGGGGGCAGAGCTGGAAGGAAGACCTGTTAGGAGTCTGTCATAGTAATCCAGGTGATGGTGATGGTGACTTGGGCCAGGGTGGTGGTGATGGAGGTGGTAAGAAGTGGTCATATCCTGAATATATTGTGAAGGTGGACCTAACAGAATATCCGGAGGCATTAGATATGAAACGTGAAAGAAAGGGAGGAGGCAACCATGATGAAGGAGGAACATCAGGAGTCTGGGTCCTGGAAGCAGGAGAGGAGAGTGATCATCTGTATCAGATGCTGCTGATGGGTCCAGCAGGATGAGGGTTGAGAAGGGACCTTGGTTTTAGTGAGAGTGAGTCGTCGAGGATCTTGATTCGAGTGACCATGATGGAAAAGCCATTTCAATGGAATGGCAGGGACCTGATTGGTATGGGTTCAGTTAAGAGTGAGTGAGGAGGAGACCTGGAGACAGTGAACACAAACTATTTGAGGAGCTTTGCCACAAAGGAGCAGATAAATGAAGCGATGGCTGGTGGGGAACTGGCGTCGAGAGAGGTTTGTTTTGGATGGGAGAATTAACAGCTGTCTACTCACGGGGATTGTCTGTGGGAGTGGGGGAAGAGGATGATGTGGAAGAGGTAGGAGCAGAATGTTCTTGTGTCGAAGCACAGGGCCGGGATATAGTGTACAAGTGAAAAGACTGGCTTTAGATCTGAGTGAGGCTAGTTCATCTTTGCTGATGGGTTGGAGGCAGAGCACTTTTGCAGCTTATTAGATGAGGGGGTGGGGTGCAAGGTCTCAGCTGAGTTTAACGATGGGGGAGGATGTATTGGACATTTGAGGAAGAAGAAAAGGGGTGAAGTTGCCATCTGGGGAGGGAGAGAGGGCGGTAGAGTGTGATTATTGTCAGCGTTGAGGGCCCAGTGGGGGTGCTGGTGAGACCCATGAGCACCGTTTGGTTGTTTCTCCAGCCACATTCAGCAACCTGTTTGTAGGATGAAGTGCACAGAGCAGTCATGAAGTGTCAAGTGAATAGAACAAAATATGTGAAATGCAAGGGAGTGTTGGTAATAATTGATCATGGAACTTAAAATGGATAAGAATGAAAGGTAGGACATCCTGGGGGTGAGGGAAACTAAAAAACGGGCAGAGTCAGTGGCTTGGAGTTGTTGATGAACTGAAGGAATTGCTGGAGTTGGAGCACTAGAGGAAGTGAACTGAATTGAGATACATGAAATTGAGATCATGGAAGAGTTGTTATTAACAACGAAGTCTAGAGTATGACCATGACAGACAGGTGATTGACGCAGGGCAGAAGACAAGTGTATTGGAGAGGAGGAATTCGAGAAACTGAGGGGCCACGACATTGGAAAATTCATTGCTGTGTATATTGAAATTGCCAAGAATAAGGCCAGGTGTGATGGCTCACACCTATAATCCCAGCACTTTGGGAGGTGAATTGAGAGGATTGCTTAAGCCTAGGACTTTGAGACCAGCCTGAGCAACATGGTGACACCCACCTCTGCAAAAAATTTTAAAAATTGGCTGGTCATGGCAGTACATGCCTGTAGTTCCAGCTGCTTGGGAGCTTGGGAGGTCAAGGCTGCAGTGAGCCATGATCACACCCCTGCACTCCAGCTTGAGCAACAGAGTGAGACCCTGTCTATAAATAAGCAAATAAGAAATGACTAAGAATTAGACAGGAGTTCCGCTGGACAGAGTGGCAGTGGAGAAGGAGCAGAAAGGGTGGGAAATGATAGTGGTTGGGAACGATTGTGATAGCAAGGATAGTCTGATGACATGAGATTCAAAGCTAGAGCATTTCAGGGACAAAGAGGGTAGAGGATGGGCTGGAGGTGGCATGAGGAGCAAAGAAACAGTGATACGAGGGCTGCAGGAGAAAGCAAAGCCGCCACTTGAGAGGGCTGCAGGGGAAGTGGTATTCTCAGAGGAGAGCCAGGTTTCCATGAGAGTGGGAAGGCAAAGCCTCAACACCAGCGAGGGTATTAGGCACGGAGGGTCTTTTGCTGATGGTGCACCATGGATTTTATCATCTGTGGAAGTGTTTTAGGAGTTAAGGAGAGGTGGGAGATGAGAAAAGTTGGGGGGATATGCAGTCTTATGGGAATTAGAAAGAAAAAAATGAGAGAGACCTAAGAATTTAGAGTGTATCTGCGTGTGTGTGCATGTGTATACACATATACTTATGTGTGTGCATGTACATGTGTGTATGCATTGGCTGATACAAGCAAGGATAAGGGTATAGAGAGATGAGGCCTGGTGACCTTGAGGTTGATGGTGGCAAGGCCATGAGCATTGGGCACAGGGTGTAATGGGTGTCTGGGCCTATTCTTATCACTGCCCATCCAGGTGAGGAGGCCTGGGGAGATGGAAGCTCAGTTCTTGAATGCAGGGCTAACTCTGAACCTCAGTGCTGAGAATATGTGCTGAAAATCAGGGGGTAGAAGGCTAGGGGAGGCCTGGTGTCAGTGTGGGGGTCACTCCTGCTCAGAAGGGCAAGGAGGGATATACTCAGGGTTCAGGTCTCTCCCTTGACTCCTACTTTTTTTTTTCCTTTTTTTTTTTTGGAGATGAAGTCTCTCTTTGTTGCCCAGGCTGGAGTGCAGTGGTACCATCTTGGTTCACTGCAACCTCTGCCTCCTGGGTTCAAATGATTCTCCTGCCTCAACCTTTCTGGTAGCTGGGGCTACAGGTGTGTGCCACCACACCTGGCTAATTTTTGTATTTTTAGTAGAAATGGGGTTTCCCCATGTTGCCCAGGCTGGTCTTGAACTCTTGACCCCAGGTAATCCATGGCCTCAGCCTCCCAAAGTGCTGGTATTACAGATGTGAGCCACAGCACCATGGTCCTAATTCTTTAAGTCAGTAAAAAATATTAAAAACCATTGTTTCTTGTCAACAAACCCATTTTTTTTTTAAATCATATCAGCATGCTTTTTCTGAAACACTACTTGGACAAATATCTACAATTTAGATTAAATCCTGGAAAGCGTGTAAGCTTGTGAAACAAAGGCACACACCCAGTGTGACAGACCTTTGCAGCTTTGATATGTGCAGGAGGTTTCTAAGGATTCTGGTTTTATAACTGCTGATGTTCTTTCTTTGTAGCTGAACAGGAAGACACTCAGAAGAAAACCTTCACGTGCTGGATAAATTCACAGTTGGCCAGGGTAAGCAAACAAAGACCAAATTAGGTTATAAATCTATTTGTTACTCCCCCTGCTCCTTCCGTTTTGACCCCAAGAAGCCATTAAAAAATGGTACTGGTGATGACAGGTAAAAGATTGTGGAATGTCTTTTCTTGAAAGAAGGTGCTAAAAGTTATCTTGATCTTGTTTTGATGTATTAGTTACTCTTTCTCAACACAGAAAAAAAGATACTTTTGTTAAGGATATGGGACAGTGCTATAAAAATATTCAAATTAATCACATCTTTTGCATCAGGTGAAATATAGTAATACTGATTTGCATGTGATGAATATTATATATTAGAAACTGTCCTAAACTCTTTTTTGTGTATGTGAGATGGAGTTTCACTCTATCACCAGGCTAGAGTGCAGTGGTGCAATTTCAGCTCACTACAACCGCCTCCTGGGTTCAAGCGATTCTTGTGACTCAGCCTCCCAAGTAGCTGGGACTGCAGGCATGTGCCACCACACCCAGCTAATTTTTGTATTTTTAACAGAGTCGGGGTTTCACCGTGTTAGCCAGGATGGTCTTGATCTCCTGACCTCATGATCCGCCTGCCTCAGCCTCCCAAAGTGCTGAGATTATAGGCATGAGCCACTGCACCCAGCCAGAAACTGTCCTAAACTCTTTAAATGTAATGATTACGACAACTCCCAACAAATGATTTCACGACATCCCTATGAGATAGATGGTAATATGCCTGTTTAAAGGTCTAGGAAACTGTGGTACAGAGGAGTTATGTGACTTGCGTGTGGTCACACAGCTTATAAATGATAGTGCTGGGATATGAAACCAGACAGTCTGGACTCAGAGGCCTTGATCATAATCACTGTGCCATCCTACCGCACTGATGCCAAGTGTCTAGAGTAACCGAGATACACGATGAATGAGCCTTTTCTCACAGACCACTCACATTGTTTTCTCTCTGTCCATTTCAACATGATGCTTGTAATTCTAACAAAGGGTAAATACATAAGCAGCTTACTCCAGAAATGTAATCTGCTCTCCAGATGGGTCACTAGCGGCTGATTCTAAACGTCCTTAATGCCACTTAGGTGCACAGGTTTTAAGCTCTCAGTGAAAGCTCCATGCAGAAAGGGTGTTGTGTTACTGGAAATTTGCCATAAGAGAAATTAAATTAGCTACTTTTCTTATCATGTTTTGATATGAACTTTGCATGTTCTCTTTCATTCTCTTGATTAAGAAGAAAGTCATTATTGAATTTTAGTTTTTCACAAAGCACATTTATGAGATTCTTAAAGGCATTGTTTTTGAACCAAAGTTTAAATGATTATTTTTCTTGTGACCTCCTGCAGCACACTTCTCCTTCCGTTATATCTGACCTATTCACAGACATTAAAAAGGGGCATGTCCTCCTGGATCTGCTTGAAGTACTTTCTGGGCAACAGTTGGTAAGATTTTTAAATGACACTGAGAAGCTTTCTGTTGATTTACAAAAAATGTATTTCATTTTTTCTGAGTAATACATTTGCTTGAATTTTGCAGCCTCGGGATAAAGGATCTAATACATTCCAGTGTAGAATCAATATAGAACATGCCTTGACATTCCTAAGAAACCGATCAGTAAGTATAAATTTCACTTGAAAATTCACAGGAGAGATGAATGCTCTGGAATATTTCCTCCTTTTAACCTGCATTTCTTGTTTTCCAGATCAAGCTAATAAATATTCATGTTACTGATATCATTGATGGAAACCCATCCATTATCCTTGGCCTAATTTGGACAATTATCCTGCACTTTCATGTAAGTAGATTGATGACATAGAAATTATTTCTACCCTACCACAGTGTGAAATAAATGTAATACAATAAGTGTGACTTGACTAGATTCAGTCCTGAGCTTCTCCTATAAATAGGACTTCTGGAAATCTTGAACAGGTAGAAAATAATAGCAGACCTTTTGCCATTTTTGTTGCTGTTTTTTTTAAATTTTTTATTTTTTTTTTATTTTTTTTGAGACAGAGTCTCACTCTATCGTCCAGGCTGGAGTACAGTGGTGCAATCTCAGCTTCTGCAACCTCCACCTCCTGAGTTCAAGTGATTCTCCTGTCTCAGCCTCCTGAGTAGCTGGGACTACAGACACGCGCCACCATGCCTGGCTAATTTTTGTAGTTTTAGTAGAGATGGGGTTTTGCCATGTTGGCCAGGCTGGTCTCAAACTCCTGACTTCAGGTGATCTGCTTGCCTTGGCCTCCCAAAGTTCTGGGATTACAGGCATTAGCCACCATGCCCGCCCTGTTGCTATTTTTCAATTGAAAGTTGAATGATGAATTATCATGGTATCCTGCCTTATCCATAGTATCAGCGCCAGTTTGAACAGAACCTGCCATGATAAATGTTTGCTTCTTATGGCAGAGGAGAGAGTAGGAAGCTTCTGGAGTAAATGCTTGAAATCTAACCACTAAACTTTGTAAAGCCTCCTTATTTTGGGGGACCCCCGTCCAATCTGACTATGAATAATCCTACAACATCCAGTTTTATCCCAAGACTGACTTGTAGATTCATTTCACAGATATTTTTGAGCACTTACTATATGCTAGCTCTTGTACAAGGACATCAAGATTTAGTGATGGTTATAGTTCTGACTTTATAAAACATATGATTGATAAATGTGTTTTTTCAGGCCTGGAATTCTGACATAGTGCTGGTTTTCTGCACCACCTAAAAGGTTGCATTTGCTGTATGTCCATAATTATTTTGAAAATAACTTGGAAACAATACTATTTTAGAGAAACTAGAAAATAGTGTAACTAACATATAACATTTAAAACATGCAGAGACAGACGACATTATTTCTGGATACATGCATTTGTAATTACAATGGAATGATATACATAAGGATGATGAAAACTAAAGTTAAGATTGTGTTTTCTTTCCTGAGAAAGGAGAAAATGGGATTGGAGAGGGAAAGACAGAGGCTTAAATTGTTTCTGCGTTTTATTTCTTTAAGAAAATCTAAACCAAATATGGTAAAATGTTAAAATTTGATAGTTCATAGGCATTTATTACTTTTTCCTTTTTATTACAGTTTTCTGGTATTTGAAATATAATTTAAAATTTTAATATAGATAAAAATTATTTAAATCCACCATTCACTCTAACTGCTATAAATAATATATTGTCTTTATGATATATACAGCAAGAATTAATGTATATTCATATGTATATATTTTAACAAATGGAGGCATGATGTTTGCTGTAAAGTACTATATTTCACTAATGATAGTCAGAAGGCACATGATCATTTGTAATTATAGATAATTTCAGATAAGAATGCCCTTAAGATAAAACCTTTGCAATACGATCTTAATTATTTCTATGGGCCAAATTCTTAGAAGTGACATTGTGTCATAGGGTTTGCAAACTTAAAGCTTTCTTTTTGAGACTGAGTCTTGCTCTGTTGTCCAGGCTGGAGTGTAGTGGCGTGATCTCAGCTCACTGCAATCTCTGCCTCCCAGGTTCAAACTGATTCTCATGCCTCAGCCCCCCAAGTAGCTGGGATTACAAGTGCCCACCCCCATGCCTAGCTAAATTTTGTATTTTTAGTAGAAACAGGGTTTTACCATGTTGGCCAAGCTGGTCTCAAACTCCTGACCTCAAATGATCCACTTGCCTCGGCCTCCCAAAATGCTGAGATTACAGGTGTGAGCCACCACGCCTGGCCTTTTTTTTTTTAAATTAAAAAAATTTAAGCAAACTTTTGTCAATGTATATGTAATATACACAGATAAAAATGAACAGGTCTTAGGTATAGAGCTTGATGAATATTTACAAATGAAACACACCCATATAATCACCCTGCCAGATAGAAATATAGAACTTTGCCAGCATTGCAACATGCCCCAGGTCCTTCTCCCAATCCCTGCCCTCCTTTCCTAAAGATAAGCACCACTTTGAGCTCCATGGATAAGTGTAGAGTCTTTAACTCCATACAAATGGAATTATAAATGTCTTCTCTTATGTACACTAAGTACTCTTTTGTGTTTGACTTATTTCACTTTACATCATGTCTGTGAGATTTACCTGATTGTAGCAAGTATCAGTAAGTCTTTCTTTTTCATTGCTGTGCGTGAATATACAATTATATGTATATACCATATTTACCATTGTATTGTTGATATATATTTCTTTTGCTGCCAGTTTTTTTTTTTTTTTAATTTTGAGGTGGAGTCTCACTCTGTCACCCAGGCTGGAGTGCAGTGGCACGATCTTGGCACACTACAACCTCTGCCTCCCTCCCGGGGTCAAGTGATTCTCCGGCCTCAGCCTCCCAAGTAGCTGAATTATTGGTGTGTGCCACCACACCCAGCTAATTCTGTATTTTTACTAGAGATGGGGTTTTACATTGTTGGCCAGGCTGGTCTCGAACTCCTGACCTCAAGTGATCTGCCTACCTCTGCTTCTCAAAGTGCTGGGATTACAGATGTGAGCCACCGCAAGCAACCTATTGCCAGTTTTTAGCTTTATGAATAAAGCTGCTAAGGACATTCTTGTATAAATCCTCATTTCCAACCTGTATCTACCTAGGAATGCAATTGATGGTCTTAGAGCATATGATTTTTAGCTTTAGTATATACTTCCACACAGTTTATCAAAGTGGTTGTTCCAGTTTACACTCGCCAGAGTTTCTTGCTACAATCCCTGCTGCTAATAGTTGGCATTTAAAATTTTTTATTTAAGCCTTGATGTTATGTGTAATGATTTGTAGGCGTTTAAAAATATATTCCAGGCTGGGTGCAGTGGCTCAGGCCTATAAAATCCCAGCACTTTGAGAGGCTGAGGCAGGAGGACTGTTTGAGCCCAGGAGTTTAAGACCAGCTTGGCAACATAAGGAGACACCATCTCTACAAAAATAAAAATAAAAATAATTAGCTGGGCATGGCGGTACCTGTCTGTGGTTCCAGCTTTTCTGGAGGCTGAGGTGGGAGAAGCACTTGAGTCCAGGAGGTTGAGGCTGTAGTGAGCCATGATTGTGCCATTGCACACTAGCCTGGGCAACAGAGCAAGACCTTATCCCCAAAAACCATAGCAGGTATAGATTAATACATACACATATATACTGGAGATCATATATTTATACATGTAATATATATGATCTTCAGTGTATATATTACATATATAATATATATTGATATATATTCAACAAAGAACTTTTATCCAGTATATATATGTATATGTATGTATACATATATATGTATACTGGAAAAAAGTTCTTTGTAGAATATATATAAATTACAAAGAATTCTGACTCTGTGGCTCACTTTTTCAGTCTTAATGAAGAAGCATTCATAATTGTAATATAGTTTTAATGTATCAACTGCTTTTGTGGCTTATACTTTCATATTCCTTTTTTTTTTTTTGAGACAATTTTGCTCTGTTACTCAGGCTGGAGTGCAGTGGCATAGTGGCATGATCTTGGCTCACTGCAACCTCCACTTCCCAGGTTCAAGTGATTCTCCTGCCTCAGTGTCCTGAGTATCTGGGATTACAGGTGTGCACCACCATGCCTGGCTAATTTTTGTATTTTTAGTAAAGATGGGGTTTCGCCATGTTGGCTGGGCTGGTCTTGAACTCCTGACCTCAGCCTCCCAAAGTGCTGGGATTACAGATGTGAGCCACCGTGCCTGGCCTTTTATATTATTTAAGGACCTCTTTTACTGTGAAGTATTTTCTAGAACAGTTTTGTCCAATAGGGTTTTCTGCAATGAAGGAACTGTTCCATAGCTATATTGTGCAAAACAGTGACCACTAGCCACTTGTGGCTGTTGAACACTTGAGATGTGGCTAGCATGGCAGGGGAACTGAATTATTCAATTAATTTGAATTTAAATCTCACATGTTCCTAGTGGCTGTCATACTGGACAGCCCAGTTCTGAAAACTTGTTTTAAATTTTATATTTAGATCTACAGTCTTTCAAGAATGAATTGATTGTCTATGTTATATTGAAATAATCAAAATTTACTTTTTTCCACATGGCTATCCAGTTTACCCAACACTGTTTATTGGAAAACTCACCATTTTCCTACTGTGCTGTGTAGTGTCATCTTCATACATGAAGTCGCCCTATATGTGAGGCTCTTTTTTTTTTTCTTTGAGACGGAGTCTCACTCTGTCACCCAGGCTGTAATGCAGTGGCGAGGTCTCAGCTCACTGCAGCTTCCACCTCCTGGGTTCAAGCGATTCTCCTGCCTCAGCCTCCTGAGTACCTGGGACTACAGGTGTGCGCCACCGTGCCCAACTAAATTTTGTATTTTTAGTAGAGACAGGGTTTCACCATGTTGGCCAGGCTGGTCTCAAATTCATGACCTAGTGATCTGCTTGCCTCGGCCTTCCAAAGTGCTGGGATTACAGGTGTGAGCCACTGCGCCCAGCCTCTGAGGCTCCAATTTCAAATGACCTATTTTGTTTCATGATGTCTCTTTGCACCAGTACTATACTTGGTTAATTTTGGTAACTATATGGTAAGTCTTGATATCTGATAGTGTAAGTTATCCAACTTGTTCTTTAAGAAAATCTTCATTATTCTTTACTTTTTGCATTTTTATATAAATTGTATGAATAACTTGTCACACATGTGCGTGCACACACGTACACATTTTCTGCTGGGATTTTTATTGGGATGACATGGAATATATGAAACATTTTGGAAAAAACTGATATTTAAAAAATACTACATTTTTCAATCTATAATATTTTAATCTGTTCAAAATATTTTCTAATTTTTCTTTACTATTGCTTAGGCCTAGTGCAGTGGCTCACACCTGTAATCCCAGCACTTTGGGAGCTGAGGTGGGCAGATCACAAGGTCAGGAGTTTAAGACCAACCTGACCAACATGGTGAAACCGTGTCTCTACTAAAAATACAAAAATTAGCCAGGCATGGTGGCATGTGCCTGTAATCCCAGCTACTCAGGAGGCTGAGGCAGCAGAATTGCTTGAACCCAGGAGGCGGAGGTTGCAGTGAGCCAAGATTGCGCCACCGCACTCTAGCCTGGGTGACAGAGTGAGACTTCATCTAAAAAAAATGTGTGTGTGTGTGTGTGTGTGTGTGTGTGTGTGTGTATATATAAAATGTGTGTGTGTGTGTGTGTGTGTGTGTGTGTGTGTATATATATAGGTGCTTAATTTCTGAATATTTGGAGATTTTGTCTTTTATATATTTGCTGCTGACTAGAATTTCAGTGTGGTTGGAGAGCTTACTCTGAATGATTTTAGTCCTTCAGGATTGCTGCAGCTTGCTTTATGGTGCAGCATGGTCAGTTTTAGTAAATGTTCTGTACGCTCGTGAAAGGAATGTGGGTGTAGTGCTTTCTAGATCAGTGCTAATCACATGAAGTTTGTTAATTGTGTTGTTGACATCTATTATTATTGATTGTCTGATTAGTCTGTCAGTTGTTGAGAGAAATGTATTAAATACTTTTATGTTTATGGATTTATCTTTTAAAATTTTGGCTAGATATCATATTGCCCTCCAAAAAAATTGAGCTAATTTGTACATTTACTAACAATATAAGAATGTTTAGTTTCTCATACTTCCGTTATCACTGGATATTGCCTTTACATTTCTTTTGCCTGCATAATATAGTAAAAGCTATCATTTTGCTGTATACATTTAAATTTCTTTAATTACTAATGCAATTGTTTTTTTGTAGATTTAATGGCAATTTTATTTTATTCCTCTGGACTTGGCTATCCATATGTTTGAGAAGGTTTTTTTTTCTATGTGTACATTTATTCTTAATGGATGCATTTCACTTGATCCATTCTCTAAAGATACTCTAGACTAGGAGCTCAATTTGGTTCAGTTCAATCCGGTTTGACAGGTGTTAAGCTGCAGTGACGTGCTCCATAAGCACTTTAGGGGGATGAATGTATACTAGCCCTCAACGTGGGACGGTAAGGAACGAATCAAGTCATACCTTAGGAAGCAAAAATGTAGTCCCTATGGCAGATACTACTATTCAAGGATTTGCCCAGCACTCATTTCACCAGGAGTAAACTGTGACTGTCATAGGAGGATTTTCAGGTCTTACTTTGACTGGAAATTTTGGCCCAGTGCTGGTAACTTATGCTTTTATAAACATTAAATCTTATTTTGCCTTCCTTAGATTGAGAAGCTTGCCCAGACTCTTTCTTGCAGTTACAATCAGCCTTCCCTGGATGATGTGAGTGTGGTTGATTCATCTCCTACCTCAAGTCCTCCAGCTAAGAAATGCTCCAAAGTGCAAGCAAGATGGCAGATGTCTGCAAAAAAGGCCCTTCTTTTGTGGGCTCAGCAACAATGTGCCATGTAAGTAGTTTGCTATGATGATAAGAGACACACAGGGCAGCTGTGTCAACCAACAGCACCTAACCACCCAAAGACCACCTCACCACCCAAACACCACCTTACACCCAAACCTCCCTTGCTTGCAATGAAAATTCTTACTCTCCCCCTTCCTCTCAGTGCATCTTCCACACGTGGAAGCCAGAGAGCCCAGCCACTTTTGGTTTCAAAGGCCGGAGGGTGGTATCACCTGGATAAACTAACTCATCCCTACCTGCTGTGTTTAGGTGGCGTATTATTACATGGAAATAAAGTGGTACTTAAATGCGAGGCATGGTGGCTCACTCCTGTAATCTCAGAACTTTGGGAGGCTGAGACAGGCAGATCTCTTGGGGTTAGGAGTTTGAGACCAGCCTGGCCAACATGGTGAAACCAACATGTGAAAAATACACAAAAAATTAGCCTGCTGTGGTGGCACATGCCTGCAATCCCAGCTACTTGGGAGGCTGAGGTGGGAGAATTGCTTGAACCTCGGAGGCGGAAGTTGCAGTGAGCCGAGATCGCATCACCGCCCTCCAGCCTAGGTGACAGAGCAAGATCCTGTCTCAAAAAAGAAAAAAAAAAGGTGGTACTTAAATATTGTTTTCTTTATGCACAGTTCCCCTATGCATCTGCAAAGTAGATTTAGATTTAAAAAGTTTTACCACAATAAGAGCTCTTTAAAAGACAGCACAGTATCTTAATTGTATTCCCAGGACCTAGCCTAATGTGATTTCATGGCACGTGCTCCCCAAACATGTGTTGAATGAATGAATTAACAAATGAGTGATAAGGCCGGGCTCACTGGCTCACACCTATAATCCCAGAACTTTGGGAGGCCAAGGCAGGCGGATCACAAGGTCAAGAGATCAAGGCCATCCTGGCCATCTCTACTAAAAATACAAAAATTAGCTGGGCGTGATAGTGGGCGCCTGTAGTCCCAGCTACTCAGGAGGCTGAGGCTGGAGAATCGCTTGAACCTGAGAGGCAGAGGTTGCAGTGATCCGAGATTGTGCCACTGTACTCCAGCCTGCGTGACAGAGTAAGACATCGTCTCAAAAAAAAAAAGAGTGATGAGTAGCCAGTATGTAAACATATATTAAGAGACCTCAGAGTTTAGAAACATAGCTCAGTTAGGAAGCACGGAGACCAGACAGTATGCATTTTGAGACAGGGTCTCACTTTGTCACCCAGGCTCGTGTGCAGTAGTGCGATTATGGCTCACTATAGCCTTGACCTCCCAGGCTCAATTGATCCTTCCACCTTAGCCTCCTGAGTAGCTGGGACTGCAGTTGTACACTACCATGTCTGGCTAACTTGCATTTTTTGTAGAGATGGGGTTTTGCCACGTTGCCCAGGCTGGTCTCAAATTCCTGAGCTCAAGCAATTTACCTGCCTCTACCTTCCAAAGTCCTGGAATTACAGGTGTGAGCTACTACAACAGGCTGGAGTATGGATTTTTAAAAATTGGGGTTAATGAAGAAAAGTTAGTGCTCATGTATATATTTTAACAAAGAAAAATGTTTTCTGCTCTTGGGAGACAATTTACTTTTTCATTTTAGCCAATGTCTGAGATGGAGTTTAGGAAGAGCTGTAGAGTTCAAAAGGCATTTCTCGTCACATCATAGCATTGTTAGGTAAATAGGGTCATAAATATGTTGCTAAGCCCTTTCAAATGCAGGACTTCAGAGTAAGTCATTCCTGGTGGAAGGCCAAGATAGAGCTGAATTTCTGCCTTCAGCCTTACTTTTCTTTTTGAGGGGGAGTTTCGCTCTTATCGCCCAGGCTGGAGTACAGTGGCACGATCTCGGCTCACTGCAACCTCCACCTCCCAGGTTCAAGCGATTCTCCTGCCTCAGCCTTCTGAGTAGCTGGCTTTACAGGTGTGCACCACCATGCCCAGCTAATTTTGTATTTTTAGTCGAGATGGGGTTTTACCATGTTGGCTCAGGCTGGTGTCAACTCCTGATCTCAGGTGATCCGCCCACCTCAGCCTTCCAAAGTGTTGAGATTGCAAGCGTGAGCCACCACACCCGGCCCAGCCTTACTTTTCTTTAGTTGCCATTCATTCTGTGAACATACATAACCTTATATAGAGGCTTAAAGTACATTAAATGAATTGTTTCTTGAATCACCTAAACATAATTGTACTCCAGTTTTATAAATTTTAATAACCCCGAACAGTATTTGTGAAAAGCATTATTATGTCATACTCAGATTTATTTCATTTAGGCATAAATAACCTTCAAGTCCTTTCAAAGCCATATATATTTTACCATAGTGTGTCTTTTCTTCATGTCTCCCCTGTTTCTTAGTTTTCAACTATAGAGCTTATGCTAAGCTTATTTTTG
The DNA here is from genome assembly GCA_963573385.1 of Cacajao melanocephalus. NCBI lineage: Eukaryota > Metazoa > Chordata > Mammalia > Primates > Pitheciidae > Cacajao > Cacajao melanocephalus. The sequence continues at coordinate 2,093 of CAUYLG010014830.1, read as the reverse complement.
TGGGGTGTTGCCACGTTGCCCAGGCTGGTCTCAAACTCCAGCCTCTTATTAAATGTAGCACTTCTTTTTAAGTCATTCATCATGAGTTTATCCTAGTTTTGGCCATTCATCACTGATTTTATTAGATCATTTTTATTTCAATATTCTGTGTTATATTTCAATTAGACTGTTTTGTAAGTAATATGTTGTATTTTCTCATTTGTGAAACAGATGAATCAGGCCCCATTCCCCACATCTAAATGAGCATTGGTCCTGCCAACCAGGAGCCTAAGTCCACCCTCTCTGAGGTCTGGCAGCAGCGCCTTTGGGGTATTGGCTTTGGCTAATCAGTGCAGAGCTGACCTCAGCTGCAGCCACCATCCCGTTAGGTATTATTAGGTTGGTGCAAAAGTAGTTCTGGTTTTTGTCATTACTTTTAATTACTTAAAAGTAATTGCATTACTTTTGCCATTGCTTTACATTTTGCCATTACTTTTAATGGTAAAAACTGCAATCACTTTTGCACCCACTAAATAGTTTAGCTTAGTCTCGCACACTCTAAAGTCAGAGTACCTGGATTTGAAGTCCTGGCACCCTGTACTTTCTGACTGGTGACTTTGAACACTTTATCTCTTTTTGTTGCAGTCTCTTCAGTCATAAAATCTGAACAACAGTAATATGTCATAGGTTGTTGTATGCATGATAAGAATTAATTTTTTTTAAAGCATTTAGAACAGTTTCTGGATGAAGTAGGTACCACAAACGTATTTGTTAGACAACACAAAAATGACGGCTATGTGATCGCTCTGTAGTTTATCACAGTCATAGTTTTAAGCTTTTTTTCTCTAAGTAAACAGGAAGACCGAGGTCATCTGAAGCAGACTATTTCCTGAGTAGCTTTTATTATTTGATTAATACCTTAAAATAGTCTAGTGAATTTCTTCATGCTTTTTATGGGATATGAAAGGATACGCTAGTTGTTCTAGAGTATATCCCAAATATTACAGGCAGTGATCCCTTTTGCAAGACTTTCACTGATCCTTTATGAAGCGTGGAATACTGATGAAGTGATTTTTTTAAAAAATAGGTGTCTTAAGCCCTGATTATATGCCAGGCACTGTTTGGGGAATGAGTCTACAGTGGCGAACAAGAAAGGCAAAGCCCTAGCTCTCAAAGGCTTGCATCCTGATGGGAAAAGCAGGAATTATCATTAAGAAATACGATAATTACAGTTTGCAAACAGATTAGGAAGGACTTTTGATATGGTCAGGAAGGTTGAGCACAGGGAGAGTGTCTCCTTTAGTATAGGTGGTAAGGCAGAGCTTTGCTGTGGAGAGACTTCGAGCTGAGTCCTGAAGTGGGAGGCTTTATGAAGATCTATGAGAAGGAGCCTCCAGGGATGGTGACTAGGAGGGCAGCTGTGGGAAACAGGAACGAGGCTGGTGTGTCTGTAACTGTAAGAGAGGGGAGATAGGGCTTGTGGGCCAGGGTGAGAGATGAAATACAATGGCTAGCTAATGATGTTTGTATATCTCTATAGATATCTATAATATGTATCTGTAGATATCTAATATATCTATAGATATCTATAATCTATAGATATATAATATTTATAATATAGCAATATATATAATGTAGATATATAATGTAATATAGATATAGATGTAATATATACATCTATATCTATAGATATAGATGTATAATATATATTATAGATATAGCTATCTATAATATCTATATTACAGATATGAATCTATATATTATATGGATATGGATTGATTATATTAATATATCTATAGATATATCGATAATTATATCTATAATATATGTAGATATATTATATATACTTATGTATCTGTATATAATATATTAATCTATATTTAGATATAAAATATATTAATCTATATCTACACATTATATATTATAATTACATATTATAAATTACATAATATATATTAATATATATCTACATATCTTATATATCAATATATGTATATATTATAGATATATAATATAGATATATCTATATAGATTATTATAATATATATCTACATATTAGATATATTATATATTTATATAGATATATATCTATGTATTATAATATATATCTACAT
>CAUYLG010014828.1:0-42918 GCA_963573385.1 Cacajao melanocephalus | reverse complement strand
TTTCTTCCCATTTTTGTGGATTTATCCACCTGTCGTCTTTGCAATTGCCGACTTTCAGATTGGGTCTGAGTGGACGTCCGGCTTGTTGGTGATGAAGTTTTTTCTGTTTCTTAGTTTTCCTTCAGCAGATGCCCTTTCCCCGCAAAGCTAGGCTTTCCCGGGTTCAGCTGTGCTTACTGTGAAACTCTTAGTTCTCAGTGCTTCCAATTGCTGTTCTCCTTGTGGGGATGGGACCAGCCGAGCCCGACTCAGAGGGCACCCAGTTGCTTATACTCTGCACTGAGAAGCACCGCGCCGGCCAAAAGAGTCGCGCTGGTGACCTGTGTGGCTCCTCCGCTGCGTATCTCCCAGTTTGTGGGCAACAGAAATTCGTCTGAAATTGCGGTGTCCACTCGCTCTCTGCACTTTCACTGGGAGCTACAATCCTGAGCTGTTGTTAATCGGCCATCTTGGATCTCTCTCCTGAAATGTCTTCTTTTCTATCAGAATTCTTCTAAAGTCTGTAAGAAACAATTAACATATTCCAACATGATGTGATTTATTTGAGTAAGTTTCTACCCTCCTGGTTTTGGTCTGTAGTTCTTCTAAAATCAACTAACAGTTCATTTTAATTGAGCCATCTCTTTTTTTAGTGTTAAACAAATATTGTCAAATTTCTAACCAGAGATAGAGCTTCCTGTCACTTCTCCTCCCAAGTAATCTACAGTTCATTTTCTTTTAATGAGTTCCTTGTTTCACAGTATGTTACTTACAACACTACAATCCTGATTTAAATTTCTATATTTTTTGGTAAATTATTTGATTTGAAAGCCAACAGAAATTTAACTAAAACTAACTGACATGAAGAGCATTTAGTAGCTCTTTTATCTTGGAAGTTCAAGAATACATAAACCTTCAGACTGGTTGGATCAGGGATGCAACTGATTCTGTGAACTTTCTCTTCCTCTGTGGTATGGTTTTGCTGTGTCCTCACCCAGATCTCATCTTGAATTGTAGCTCCCATAATCTCCATGTGTCTTGGGAGGACCCAGTAGGAGGTAATTGAATCATGAGGGTGGGTTTTTCCCATGCTGTTCTCATGACAGTCAATAAGTCTCATGAGATCTGATGGCTTTACAAAGAGCAGTTCTCCTGCACATGCTGTCTTGTCTGCCACCATGTAAGATGTGCCTTTGATCCTCCTTTACCTTCTGCCATGATTGTGAGGCCTCCCAGTCATGTGGAACTGTGAATCCATGAAACTTCTTTTTCTTTATATCCCAGTCTCTGATATCTCTTCACAGCAGTGTGAAAATGGACCAATACACTCTGCTTCCTTCTAAATATTGGCATCGTTCTAACCCACAGTAGCTGATTCAGATGCATATAGCCTACAGCACACATGTGAAGAAAAAGTTGTGTGAATCATGCTGTGTTTTAGAAGGGACTTTGTGAGTCAAGTCAAAGAGTCAACTTACAGTCAGTAAATTCTTTTGCAGAATTGGTGTGGAATGTAGATTAGGAGAATGTGAAAGGTGGGTGACATAAATAAAGAATAGAGAGAGGGAAAAAATTCATCTGTTTAACAGCTACAACTGAAGATGATTCTGTTATTGAGGATACAAAATACTAGTTACTTCTGTCTCTCTTAGTGGTACTTTATAAGGGGAAACTAAAGAGACTGAACCTTTCTCTGATTAATATGGGACATTAATAATGATTAAAACTTGGAGGCAGGCCTTCTCTTACTCAATGAAAGTTTCTTTTTTCTTTTTCTTTTTCTTTTTTTTTGAGACAAAGTCCTACTGTGTGGCCCAGGCTGGAGTGCAGTAGTGACATACAACAATGGATGAATTTTGAAAAAAAAAAATGTATATGCATTCTTTATTTTTTATTTATTAGGCTATTTTGTATTTTTCACCATCATAAAGAATGCCTTCATGCATATGCTTAAATATGCATATATAAATATATGTCTCAAGCCACATCTTTAAGTACTCCCCTAGAACAGATTTCAAAGCATGGATTTGCTAGATAAAAGCACATAAATATTTTAACACCAAAATAATAAAATTGATAAAGAGCATAGTCAATACACACACACTTATACAGTATATACATATATCTTATGTATATTATATACATATACTACATATATATAACACTATATATATTATTACATTAATACATATGTATTGGGTTTTATTTGAATTTCTTTGCTTGAGAGTGAGTGGGTATCTATATAATATGCTTATTTGTGAATTTTATTTGTGTTTGGTATAGGTTTTAAAATTATAAACAAAAATTACATAAAAATACATTTTCAATATTGTTGAAAGTATTTTGCCAGTCTGGGTCAAGAGTTTTTGGGTCAAGAGTTTTAAAATGTTATAATTTTTAGTTTGACTCTACTGCACCTCTAGCCTGGGTGACAGAGTGAGACTTTGTCTCAAAAAAAAAAAGAACTTTTTAAAATCCTGTGATCAATATCCTGATGTGTATATTTTATCAATAAGTAAAATATACTATCGCTTTTTATACATTTTGCATGTCTTGGGAAAAGAAAATATTTAAAAATATGTAATTTCCACCTATAGCCCCAAATTCTCTTTCCATCATCCTGACGTATATGTGATATTTATCATATATCATACATATTCTCTCTCACTTCCAGTAAAAGAGAAAGAGGAGCGATATGCATTAAGAATTTTTATAATGGTTAATTCTGAGTAGTTTGGGTTTTGGATAATTACAATTACTTTCTTTGCCCTTTTCTTTTTAAATTTTCAATTCAATTTTATAATCAATAAAAGTAAATAAACTGAAAAAAAAAATCCAAAGGCTCAGAGAGGTAGGTTGGCCTAGCTCAGCTGGGGCCTTCTCTGGCAGATAGACCCAGCAGATGTGCTGAGTGGACATGCCCCCACCATGCTGAGAAATGGTAGGAAACATGTGTATACCTCTGGGTCATTTGTGGACAGTCTTATAGGGACCTCCTTTGGCTCAAAACTGCATGTTATAGAAGTAAGGTCTGGAATTCCCAGGACTAACAATCCAACTGATTGCAAAGGAAACCAACCCCATCCCATGGCTGAGAGATGAGCACCACGTATTGTAAAGTTGCTAGATGCAGGTAGAAAGTAGTTGTAGATTGTCTTGCTTCAGTGGTTTTGAACAGTGTTAACAATCCTGTCTAGAACAGTATATTTTGTGGTCAATATCCTTCCTTTTTGTGATTGTTTTACCTTTATCCGTTAAGAAACGTGTGGCAGAGCTCTGCTCTCTTTGTGGCACTCACAATGTATAGGCAGTAATATGGAAAAATGGAGTCTGGGTTGGGTCCCAATGGCTGCCATATGCTGCTGTCTGATATTTCCCAAGAAGTCCCTTGGGGTGGAGTCACGAGTGAGTGTTTTGGATGTTAGTGAATGGTGAACAACAGAACACTTATGAGCAAGCTTGTAAAAGCTCAGCCACTGGGATGAGATTCAATAACATAGAGCTAAAATTTATATTCTGGGAAAAGAAGAAAATAATCTTTCATTGGACTTAAAAGTAAAGATTTTATTTAGCCAGGCAAAGAACATTGCCTATTTTTTCACTATTTTGATTAGAATGATAACACATGGTGTGTTTAGCTTCTGTGCTGGAGTGAGCATCACACAGAGCTTCCCAGCCTGAGCACTGCCTAAATATTATTTGATAACAGGGAGAGATTTAGGTATTCAAAGATAGGTCACACCTAATTTACAAATGTAATAAATTATAAGAGAGCATCACGTACAAAGCAAAAACAAAAAGTGACTGAGCGATACGTTAAAGGAGCATAATTCCATAGTCCCATAACATTCCATTCAATTAGTTCTGTTAGAAATTCATGACTGACTCAAGACACAACAATTTAAGTAGGGCAGAGGGGATGTGGAAAGAACTCAAAGAAACATGCAAAGATGATTTAAAACATGGAAACAGCCCAAAAGGATCTATTTTAGATATCTGCTGACAGTGTGACTGAACCTATCTGGGTGTCTGAGTGTTCTCACCTGTGAAAGAAAATGTTGAAATGAATGGTGGGCTTTGCTGGCATGAAATTCGTATCAGAATTGATGACTTAATCACTTCCCCAAATGTTTCATCTCTTAATACCACCACAATAGGGCTTAAGTTTTTGCACATATATTTTAGGAGACATTCAGATCATAGTAAAACTGTACATTTTAAATAGCAAAATGATTGCTTTAGATGATATATTAATAGAAATGCATGTGAAACGAAAGGTTTTTGGAATGTGGTGGAAAGAGAACCAGCTTGACACACCTGGTGGTAATTGAGGAAACTGAACACAAACAGTTTTCTTGCCCAGCTCACTGGTTTTATTTATTGGAACCTGTTGGAATATTTTGAGATCTGCTATGAAAGTAAAAATTCTCTTTTAGCCAGAAAAATAAAAGGACATCTTATTAACCCACAGTCTTCACAGACCATTGAATTCAGCTTCTTTCTAATCTTATTCCCCTTTGTTGAATAAGATTAGAATACTTGTTGAATACCAGGCCACCTTCTCCAAAATTCTATTATAATTTTAGGGGGATTAATCTTCCAGCTGGAGACTGCCTTCCTTTTCCTTTTTACCAAGGGTCAATAAGAGGCAAGGATAAAAATAAGCAACATAAGTAAATAGATAATGCAAACGCTTATCTAAAAGCCTGTCTCTGCAGAGTATAATCATTTTCAATAATTATAGCTGAATGTTGGAAAAGTTTGAGATAGTTGTATTGTCAGGTCACTAAGCAATTGATAGTTCATGGACTTTGTAAATGTATCCCATAACTTCATAATTAACAAATCCAAACTGGAAATAATTTCTTTCCCATAATATTTGTTCCTGTTTTTATATTCCTTTCTTTGTGATGCGGGACTGTGTTACAAACCAACTTTTATCTTTGACCATCTTCTAAATAAATCTCTTATCAGTCTGTACAAAGCAACATGAAGGCTCCTGTGTCAGTTTATCACTGATGATCAATTGCAATAATATTTATCCTGGATCCTCTCTGTCAAATCTTACCCCATCTCACTCCAATAATCTACCACAATCTGGAATATATTCTATTCCCAAAATCAAAATTATGTATGACTTTTCTTTTGAATCCACTATTCCAGTTTCAACTGGCAAAAATCAGGTCAAAAATTGACTATTCTGTAAAACTTTCTGAACATCATCCTACCTCCTTTAATTCTCATTTCTACTGGTACATTGGAAACTAACCAATGCAATACAATACCCAAACAGCCAGCTCATGTAATTTATCAAGTTTACCCAAATCTATATCTTCATCTACTTATAAGGTCTGCAGCCATTCATGTGAGTTGGATTGGCAAGGCTAAAGTGAAGTGTGTGGAGCTTTGATGTGAGAACATGAGCACTTTCAAATCTTTCTACATCCCTTAGCTTTCTCTACATCAAAGCTTCTCTGTTCTTGGCAGGCCCGACATAGCATTTTGCATTGAATCTCTGGTCTGTTTTTCTGCCAGCAGAGGGGCCCCTCGCTCTGCATGGGTTTCAAGATCCAGCCTCAGGGAGCTGGGCAGAAACTAGTGAATGTTTTCTAATTAGTTGTTACAATAGCAAAAGAAAAGCTGGCCAAATGACCTTTTGCAGAAATCTTTTAATACAGTTGAAACCATCAAGATTAATATTAATCATTATACATTGTCTAAATAATTAAAATAACTTTTTATTTGTAAAAGTATGGAAATATGGCAAAACTTTTAATCAGCAAAATTTGGAGATAATCTTAAAATAAAAATGCTAAAATGTCGGCAAAATCAGAAACAACCTTTTAAACAACTACAAATAAATCAATATAAAATGACATCCCCACATAAGAAATGATAAAATTTTAGATTTACTCATAAGAAAAATATTTTTAGGAGAAAATCTGTCATCCAGTAATCTTCAGGATTGACAAACTAAGCATCCCTTTAAAAACGCTTTTTAGAAGTTTATATTAAATAAATGTATTCAAGAGCATTCTTTTAGTAATATGATTATACAGCTATAAAAATATTAGTCATCATTAAAGAGAATTTTGGTAGTTTTGATGAAGTTAGTTTTTCAACAAATGATGCATTGATGAATTGACTTTTGAAGGGTTGACTTTCTTCTTTGCATGAGAAAACCAGAGCCCACCAGGGCAGACAATATGCAGGCTGATCGTAGAACTGGGGAAGAACAACTGAGTACAAACGTACTTACTTTTCGAGTGTAATGCATTGTCCATGTTGCTTCTTACAGCTGCAAAATATAACAGAAGATAATTTTTAGATAACAGGAATGAATAATTTCTAAATTGGCAGCATAGTGCATGGAGCCTTAAAGAGAAGTTGAGTCAAATGAGAGAACAGAAACAGAACTCTTGGGTCATCTATCAGATTTACTTACTTTATAGATTAGAAATAAAGTAATAAATATTAATTTGAATTTCAAAAGGGTGGCTTTTCCAAGGCCAGATACTAAATTTCTGTGGTTGGTTTCTCTCCCTTTATCTCCCTCTCATCCTCTGCCTCTGCTTCATCTAGGATGTCAAGATTCTCTTAGAGCTGACCTGAGTGGTAAATATTTGCTTATCTTTCATACTTCGCCTAACATCTAGGTTAATGCTGCCAACGGCAAGCTGGTTTTGGGCGCCAGATGTGTTCTCTTCCAATGAAATTTAGGATGTTGCCATATAAAGCTACTCTTTTTACACTGCCTGATATTTCATCATTATCCTCCTCACTTCAAAATCAGGAAAAGGTAGCAACAATAATGATATTTATATTCATTTTATCGTTATGTAACATCTATGTGGTAAGTACTTGAAATGTCCTATCAAAGCAATAAGTCATATGGAGTCCCCAAAATAATCAGCAGGCAAAGGACATCCTAAGGCCTGAAAAAGCCCCAGTTTTCTGACCGCAAAACTACATACACCATGGGAATTTCCACCACTCTCTAGGCAGAGCTGTATGATATAGTCTTTAGTTTCTAGTACTGGGTTTTTAAAGAGAATCACTAAAGGTAAGGATGATATCTGAATCATGGTTGAAAAATGTTGAAACTTAAAACTTATTTTCAACGTAAGAAAAATTGGTCCAGGGAACACATTACAACCAAGGGGGCTTGAGTCCTAGTAGTAAGTAATGGTAATGTTCAAGTCTTGCTATGTCGATTTAACTTTATATAGTACTATTAATATCGTGTGGTTTCAAAGAAAACTCTGTTACTGGAATGTTGTTGAAATAATGATGGAGAGTTAAACATTCATGGAAATTACTGCATGCTAATTCTGCAAGGGCTTCTTCCTTAATGTAGATATTTAAAGGACCTAAAGCTTGTCCCCTTTTTAGTATCAGTTTCTCCAGTTCTTCCTGGCACTACAGACTCTGATAAAATGCATGGGAACTTGATTGTTCTATGTCTCTGGTGATATCAGTGTGTTAAAGGAAGTAGCCTACTGTGAGCAATGCAAGCCAGGTACAAAAGCCCAAATTAGCTGTTGAGTCCATTTGTTGCAGAGTTTTGTGCTTCTTTAGATGACAGTTTAGTCTATGACATTGATTTCACATATTGTAAAATTTGAAGGTAGAGAATATAAATGACCACTTCAGGGAGAAGAGGCAGTGTTAAGTTTTGCCTGACTATTACGTGTTAAATACTAAACTGACCATTCTGAACACTTGTTTAACATTAACCTTATTTTAGAAAGCAGTAGTATTTTCTTTATGTTAAGGGTACAAAAGGAAGAATTTGTCCAAGGTCACATGGCTTACAAATGGCAGGGCTGTGTCTGGAATTCAGATCTATTTTATTTAGTAGTTATTTTCTTATTGACATACGAAACTCTTGACAAATTGAACATTCCTTTAAAATGGGTCTACCAAGTGCTTCAGGAAATCTCCTAATATTTTGTTCAAAGGGCACTGCTTGTAAGAATAAATAAAGCTACAAAGCCTTCCATAATTCTACATCCCAAATAATTCTGTTAGTGAAATCAATGTTCTGAGATCATGATTGAAGCAGCACATGCAAAGTAAGGTCATAATAATAAAATTCCACTTTTTATTAATTAAAATTCCATCTCAGTGAAAGCCCAACCTGAGATGTTGGGCTTCTGAATCGTTATATTGAAGGACTACTACTGTTGTCTGAACCAAAAAAGAAAAAAAAAAGAAATAAAGAAAATGAAAAAAATGTTTCAAACTCTTCAGTTTCCTAGACAGACTTGGCAGTGGGTGGGAGTATAACTAAGAATAAAAATTTGATTTTCTATTTCTCTTTTCTATGATCATTCCTTTGTAACGTATTACTTCCCTCAATTACTAAATTCCAGAAGTTTGAAATTGATCCTCATTTTAGAATTTGTTCTTTTTCTAATTTAATATACCTGATGCTTTTTTCTCCAAAAATAAGTTTATTCAAAACAAATGACCGATTACAGCAATTACTATACCATAGCTGCAAAATCTAAAAGAAAATCTAAAAATTAAAAAAAAAAAATCCCCACAACACTATAGCAACGTCAACAAAGGAAAACTAGGTTTTCTGACAGCAAGGAAAATCAAGTTTAATTTCTAATAACCTTAGAGTTCTTTAGATTTTAGATTTCAATTTGCAGAAATAAAGGAGAACTGGTTGTTTCAGAGACACTATCCAAACATAAAGACTGTAGTAAAAGACAGAGAGGCTGTAAAGTCCCTAGAACTAATATTGTTCTCTCAGAGTCTGGCAACCCAGGGGATTCATAGATGGGCTTCGGGGAATTTGTGAACAAAGTATTTGTATCAAATGGATATGTGTGTGTATGTTGCACATACATACAAGAATACATGTATCTTTCAGAAAAAGAGCGCTCATAGTTTTATTCAGACTTCCAAAGGAATTTGTGGTAATTGTTTTTACAGATTTTTAATTAAGAAATACAAATGTGCTCTAAGGCTTCTTCTCAGTCTGAATTCTGTGATTTTTAGATAACCCTTTTTTAAAAATTTTTCCAGAATAAAAATATGAATGTTGATAATATTGAGTGAAGTATATTTTAGTGAAAACCGCAAAGGGTTAGAGATGCCTGCCAAACCTTTAGAAGAGCATGAAAGAGATGAATTAGATGAAGGAAAAAATATATAGCCTGAATTAACCAAGTCTAAAATATTCACAGACAGAAGCCTGGTTTGAGGCAATCCTATATTTACCTGAAAGCAGCCCATTTGGCTGATAATTATGAACCATCTTTTGCTAATCATATTTGTTGCAAGTGTAAGTCTTATTCTCATAGTAGTGGTTCAATAAACATAATCTTATTAAACTCAAGAATATAATCTTAAGCCCCTAATACTATCAGCATAGCACACCTTTGCTATTTCCTTTTGGAAATAAATAAGTGATAAAAGGAATCCAACCTCAAACATAGGAAAGGCTTTCTTTCTTCTACCCTGACAGAAGACTTACCCTCCTAAAAGATTGCAGTCAAAGTAGATTCCTCAGTAGCCATTCCTTCCTTGGACTCTGGATTCTCAGGCAGAAATATTATTCCTTTGAGAACCCTATTGATCCTTCTGTATGACTGCTATTAATACCTTTATTTCCCAAAACACATGTATAGAAAGCTATTTTCATGTTTGGAAAGAAATATAATTTGATTTTAATTTTAGATTTGTTTTTCCTTAGTGTGTGACCAACCTGAGACCTTATATTTCCAAGTCAGGATGAGGATTAAAGAATATTTTGATCTTCATGTTCTTAATCAGCTTTATGGGGTTAGTACTCAAAATATCTCTAATTTTCCTTTGTTTTATTCTGTTAATAGGAGGTTGTACATTATTCTGATAAAAGTTAAAAATAATAAACCCATATTTATTTGAATTTAGATAAGTACATATTTTTTATTAACATATTCAGTGGAATGGATCAATACCTGTAACATTGACAGGTACTGTGACAAAATGGAAGACACAAAGTGAATTTTAGGTAAGAAGGTCATTTTAGAGGTGTTCTTTATATCAGATCACTAGGTCCATCACCCATCTTACCTTATATAAGCTACAATCCTCCCCTAGTGTATCTACCCAAATCAGCCACCCACTCTTGAGAAAGAAAATGTATGTAAAATTGTAAGGACTTTCTAATGGTTCCTGTCCCCAGACATTCTTGGGAATGCAACTTTTTCCTGGGTGGTAAGCCAGATGAAAACTAAAGTTCTGGGAAAAGGGCAGAATTTATGTGAAGACTGGCAAGTAGTGGAGTCTACTATCACATAGGGGCCAAAGCTGGAGAGCAAATGAAAAGTGAGGGAGTAAAGCTAGTGGGTACAGAGATTACCAATTGATTGAATGGTAAGAGCCTATTTCTCGAACTGGTTTTGAACACTTGTATTATCCTCTTTTCTAGAGATTCCTTTCAGTGCTTTACTCAAAGAAGATGTTCAAAGTATATCAGCTATATGTTGTCTCCTTAAAGTAACAGCTTATTCAATGATTAAAGCATCTCTACCAGTGATTTCAAAGCATAGTCATTCCTCTGATGAGATTTTGGTGACCCACTGTAAAACTCCAGGGCGAAATTATGCTTCCAATATGATGTCAGTCTTCATCTGCTTTTTCTATGGAGACATTCAGTGTTTTGAGTTTATGTGCTGCATGGCTGATATTGAGATCCACGTACACTCTGCTTTGCCGAACTTTCTAGAGCAGGTCCTATTAATTATGTTGCACAAACATGTCAAATTATATGTGGTCATTTTGTAATGAAAAATAAATGGTAGGGACTTAACTAAAACCATAAATTATTCAATACATTTTACTTCTGAGAGTCACCAGAGGCTTTTTTTTTTTTTTTTTTTTTTTTGCCATCAATGGTTTGTTTTCAACTAAAAGTAGAATCAAGACAAGTGCCCATTTCTGGCAAAATACAAAATTGTCATCAGTTCCATAACAAATCATATTGGACACAGATATTGGCAAGCAGATTCCAAAAAGTTACTTGGTGACATGGGAGCATGTCACCAAACATGTACTCTAGTTATGATATTAAGCATTAGTTTTTTCTGCAGCATCTAAAAGAAATGAGGGATTCACATGAGCATTAGAAACTGTTCAACTAAAAAAATAAAATTGAGAATATTTTAATTACTCTAATACTTGCTTAAATAATTCTTTACACGTCCTGTGTGTTTGATTATGACAATTCCTGTGTGGAAAGCAGCCATGTAGACAAAGTGATAAATGTGTCAGGAAATAATGGGTTAAGATTTGGCATTATAAAAGCCACAATCTTGCCCTAGTGTATTCCACAGTATAGAGAGAAAGAAAAATAAATCAATATGTATAAATCTATAAAATGATATGTTTCATAAAGCATAAAGTCAGTGGGATCTTAGGTGAAAGGGGAAAAAGAAAAGTCAGTGATACTTGACCAACTGGAGACTGTATATTAGGGAAAGTGAATAGGGTTAGAGATAAATTGAAAGATTATGGCTTCATGGGTAGAGATTATGAAAATATGTTATGAAATTGTGGCTATAATCTCTAATCTAATGAGTCTTTTCTTTGACTGTAGGGTGGTGTGAGGGTGAAGGGTGAATGCAAACTTACTACATAGGTGCACCAAGCATTGTCCATAAACTGTGTTGCACAATGTCTTAACCCATTTGGGCGGTTATAAAAAAAAGCTGTAGACTGGGTAGTTTCTCAGCAACTGAAATTTATTGCCCACAGTTCTAGAGGCTGGGAAGTCCAAGATCAAGGCTACAGAAGATTCAGTGTCTTGTGAGAGCTCACTTCCCATAGATGGTGCCTTCTTGCTGTATATGGGGGAAGGGGTGAGCAAAATTCCTTGGCCTTCTTTCATAACTTATCCCTTATCAAAGGGCTCCACAGAAGCTCCACCCTTTGACATAATCACCCGTCAGAAGATCCCACTTCCTAATACCAGAACATATTGGTGATTAGGTTTCAACATATGAATTTTGGGGGAACATAAGCATATGGACCATAACACACACACACACACACACACACACACACACACACACACACACACATCTGTTTTACTATTTCTCAAATATGTGTAGATGCCTCTGGGATTACTGCAGACTCATTAAAGAATCCATTATTGTTTTCATTTTTATCTTATCATTTTCTCAATGAATGGAAACAATGACTATGGTCAGCAAAATATGAGGGAGGTCTGGAAATTACTGATGTAAAAGATGGTTGATATTTGTTAAGTACTTAAAGTAAGTGCTCTTCTTTTTGCTAAACATTTGTCATCTATTAACCTAAAATCAAAAAGGTTGCAAATAACAATTCTGGATATTTGTAAACTACCTAATAATATGAAGAAATAGAATTAAATGATGAGGTTTGTGTTTTAGAAAGGTAATATATGTAGAAGTTGGAAGTAGGAAAAGTATGTAAGGACAATATCTAAATCTAAGCATGAGAATTTGAAAGCTTAATTTGTGAGACTAACAGCAGTGTTGGATATGAGAGGACTGGAATGAGAATGTTTGAGAGACTTTGTGATTCAATCGTTATGGTAGAAACGGAAAAGGAAGCCATGAATAGATGTAAATGGTACTTGAATGTACATAATACAATGATGACAGTGACTTAAGACGGGAGCGAAAGATACGAGATGAGAATGAGTTGGTGTAACACTAACATCTGTGTAGGCTAAACTCTTTTCCCCATCTGTATTGTGTGTATTCTGGCATCTTCAGTTGATTAAAACCATTGAATCTCAGGGTAAGACTGGGACTTAAAGAGCCTCAAATCTGTTTTTAATGTTAACTTACTGGCTCTACGAAGCAAGTAGCATAAGGTCACACCCTCTTCAAAATGATAGGCTACAGGAGTTTGAAATTGATTCGTGTTCAATCTTCTCTTTTTCAGCCGAAAATTTCTTTTATTCTTAACCCATCTGTCCTTTGAACACATTCACCACCTGAAACACTATTTTACAAAGGAGTGTCTGATATCTAGACAGAGCTAAAAGTTGACCAATTTGATTGTTTGTTGAGATGTGTTTGGTCTGAAGCTGGGAATATTTAAGGCATCTTTCCTACACCATTCTATAAAGTCAATTTGCTTTTCATTTTTAATTCTTTTTGGACTTAAAATGAAATGCTTAAACATCAAAGTACATATGAAATATAAATTAAAATTACCTGTAATTACCACTAAGAGATCGTTGTGTTTCCCTTATCATCTTTAATGATAATATATGCAAACTATATTTCAGTGAAATCGATTTTTAAAATCACTGCATCAGATAGCATATACTTGAAATCCATTTCTAAAGTATACAACAGTCCTTTTTCCGTAATATTTTTCTTCATGATAATTTATCTATTGTTCATTGAAATTACCTTTTTTGTTTAGAGTATTATTTGGTGATTACCTGTTTCCCTAAAATGTTTAGCCTTTCCATCTTTCTAGAATATAAATTCCGTGTTCTTGTCTATTTTATTTTGTGTTGCATCCCTAGATCCCCAAACAGTGTCAGGCATGTGTGTACTCTTTACAAGATTAGGCCATTATATTTACAACTTCCTATCTCATATTTTTAAATATTATGCGGAAAGTATTTGTCAAGCAGTCAAATATTCGATTTATACTTTTACAAGTCATCTAATCGTCATTAAACATTTTCTAATGTTGAATATTTAGATGCTTTCAATTGCTTTCTATTAAAAAACAATTTTATATAAACATCATTACAATTAAAGTATTGGTAGCCCCATGACTATTTTTAATACAAACTTTTAGAGGCAGAATTACTTACATAAATGTCATAGATATTTTAGGGCTTGTAATATATATGACTAAATTTATTTTCAGATAAAAAAGACAGCTTGTATTCAGTTCTGCATACCTATGATAGAATCTTCTATACCTACCACATAATAATTTCTAATTCTAAATAGAAGTGTGTATGATATCCTGCTATCAAAATTCTTCCTGTAGAATACTTGTTCAGAAAAAACACAAACACCATTTTCTAAATTTTAATGGAAAAATGCAATAGAAGTGACATCCTGGTTGTAGAATAAGCTGCACTTTGAACAAGTCAAATTTAAGAAGGCAGAGAAAAAAATGTAAAATATAGATAAAAATTACATATTTGAGGACCCAGTAGACAATCACTTGGTTACAGTACAAAATTGACTTGTGAAATAGTATGAGACATAGTTGCCTTGACTGTGAAAGAAGAAATTAAATAAATTTCTTCTGCACACTGTTATGATTGATTTCCTACCTAAAAAATAGCATAACAATAATTACAGATGGAGAAGTATTCCACAAATCTTAACCATGAATTACAATCAGGTTGGTATTGGTTTTTCCATGGCAATGATGGCCTCTCACTTTTTATATGGCTATAGCTACCATAGTCTTGCAATGTTAGAAATTTCTTACTATCCACATGGAAATAAACTAGCTACAAATCTCAGAGAACAGGTACTCAAAAAACAATTAGTTTTTTGTAGCAATTTTCCTACAGCGAATTTTAAAAGCCACAGGAATATTAGAAATAGAATTGTGTGTCAGTTAAGCTTCTTTATCTCTAGTTTGACAGTAGAGGAGGAGTTCTGGGTTTACAGGAGCCTGAAAGTCTAGAAAAGATTAAAAGCTGGTGTTTACTTCCGTTAATCTCCCTAATCAGCAAGTACCAGCTTCTCGTGTAATGGAACCAAGATTTCTAAGGCACTGCTTCTAAGTAGGAATCACACTGCATCGGATTAGTGACACCCAGCTCAGAAATGGTGCCTGTGCAAAATGTTTCATGTAGCTCTCAGGAGAGCAAAGTCAGCTAGTGTTTACAAACAAATAAAAAAGATAAAATTGTATCCTGAACTTAGCGCCATGCTTTTCAAAGTCTGGTCTGAGGATCACCTGATTTAGACCTAGAGCAATGGTTCTTAAATTTTGGTTTGAATCAGAAACATGAAGAGAGTTGTAACATCAGCCCTTTTCAGGATCCCATCCTCAGAAAAATAGTCTACATTTTGGACTATTGTATGATAGCAATACAAGTGTGATTTATAGTATCACACTTTGAGAAATACTGGCCTAAAGTTAACTGGGGTACTTAGTTCAAAGAGAATCAACACTTTCTGATTCATCAGATCTTAAGCTTGTCCTCAAATTTTAACAATTTAGTAAATATACCCATGACTTATACTAATGCAAGTCAAGTCTTTCATGAAGAGGAAGTTTCTTTATAAAAGGCAGCTCAGTTTTCACCTTAAAACAGAATTAATATGCAAGAATGCATTATTAATTCTGGGGGATACCTTCAAATCATAATATTTAGAATAAAAATCTAAATTGATTAAGATTAATATTTTTATGATTTAATAATCTAAATTAATATTTAGAATAAATATTAATCATCTTCACACAAAAAGTTTATGTATATATTTTACATTGATATTAATATTTTAATATAGGCCTGCAACTCTGCATAAGTCATTTAAATTATTTGATCTTTAGTATTTTAAGGCAAAATGAGCTATTTGAATATTATTGCTGGAACCTCAAGCTTTATTGTTTTTTAATTTATTTTGTTTGTTTTTCAAATTATTTTAAAAGGAAAATAAGTTAAAATTCACTTTATAAACTGTTTCTCATTACTAAAAAAACAAAACAAAACAGATTTGATCAGTAACAATCAACTCTTGCTGCTTATTATAATCACATGGGGAGCTGTTAAAATAATATCGAGCTTGGGCCTCACACCAGACTAGTTGAATCAGAATCTCTAGAGATGGGATCCGTGTATCAGATTTCTTTTATAAGTCTCTAGATGATTCCAGTGAACAGCCTGTGTTGAGAATTGCTGGTATGGTTTATTGGCAAGACAACTTTTGGTTCTAAGATTAAAATTTACCTTCTGCGTTGAGCAATGCTTCCATTTCTATCCCAGCTAAAGTTTGGTATTCAGCTTTTTTTTTTTTTTAGTTGTATAAAATGCTTCTTTTTTCTCTATTTGCTGGAAATAGACACTAATAAAAGAGAAATATCTAAATCAGTATTTCATAAATGACAAGGTGCCATTCTATGACAAAATTTTTAGAAACCTACTATGAGAACAGAAAAAACTAGAGTGAAACAGTTGATTTTTTCCTGAAATTCATTTTTTTTCTTTTGTCTGAAATAACTTTCTGGTTTTATTCTATTTCTTTTTATTTTATTTTATTTATTTTTTTGAGGCAGAGTCTTGCTCTGTGCCCCAGGCTGGAGTGCAGTGGCACAATCTTGGCTCACTGCAAACTTTGCCTCCCAGGTTCAAGCAATTTTCCTGCCACAGCCTTCAGAATCTGGGATTACCGGTGCCCACCACCACACCCAGCTAATTTTTTTGTGCTTTTAGTAGAGATGGGGTTTCACCATATAGGCCAGGCTGAGGTCGAACTCCTGACCTCAAGTGATCCACCTCCCACCCCCATCCCCCGGCCTTCCGAAGTCCTGGGATTACAGGGGTGAGCCCCCATGCCTGGCAAACTTGCTGTTATTTTGAGATCAGCATTTGTTTTTACTATTTTGATGTTAAAATATTTCCTAAGGAATTGATAATTGATGGTGAAAGTAAATGATTGGTATCTAAATTGCTTAATTTGCAAATATACTTTGGCAACTCTATGTAGGTCATTATTTTGCTTGTGAAATTTTCTTCCTCTTTTTTTTTCTTTTTTTTTTTGCGACAGTCTCACTCTGTCACCCATGCTCGAGTGCAGTGGTGGGATTTCTGCTCACCACAACCTTTGCCTCCTGGGTCTGCCTCCCAGGTTCAAGTGATTCTCCTGCCTCAGCCTCCCAAGTAGCTGGGATTACAGGCACATGCCACCACACTCAGCTAATTTTTGTATTTTTAGTAGAGATGGGATTCACCTTGTTGGCTAGGCTGATCTCAAACTCTGTACCTCAGGTGAACCACCTGCCTCATCCTCCCAAAGTGCTGTGATTACAGGTGTGAGCCACTGTGCCCAGCCTGCTTGTGAAATTTTCTGACCAGTGAAACTCAAAGGTTTGAGAAGCATTGACTTAAATAAATGAACCAGCACCCAATCCTACTTTGACCTGCAGTGATTAGAAAATGGCACTAAATATAAATTGTTATTTATATATTGTTCTTAAATATGGTAGTTATTTGTTGTTCCTATTTTTCACTTCAGAATATATTAGAAGAACCTTTTTATAATAAACACTACATATAACATGATTATATTATATAGCATGATAATATTCTATTATTAATATATTTCAGATGTTTGCTTATTTGCCAATATGATAACATTGAGTCAATATCTAATTACATATGTTATTGTACATATTCATATGTGCAAGTATTCATATGAAGTACATTTTAAAAATCTAATTACATGTTATCTAATTACATATGTTATTGTATATATTCATATGTACAATATGTTATTGTACATATATGTGCAAGTATTCATATGAAGTACATTTTTAAAGTCACTTCAGAGAGAGGACTATTTTCAAAAAGTCAGAATTATTTTTCATTTTTAACCAAGAATTTGTTAAAGTTCTTATTCTCTTAGACCCTTACTAGATATCACCAAAATTTGTCCTAAAATTCTAACAATTCGATAAAACTGTGTCCAAACAAATCACCTCTTATAATTTATATATTTGATTATTTGCTGTCTTTCCTCTGTGAACTGTAGGTTTATACACTTTTTCCATTTTCTGATTATTTTTCTCTATTATTCTGATGAGAAAAGGGACATTTAAGAGATTCAGTACTTGCTCCAAGATTATACACATAGCTAGTGTATTGCAAAAGTAAGATCTAAACCTAAGTAATTTGGCCTTTCTTCAAAACTCTTTACTACTCTGCAGTGATATCAACAACCTCCTGGGCTGGAAAGGGCAAAGCTGACAAGCAGAGATAAAAGAACAAGTTAGACAGTCAAAGAAATAAAGATTAGGTTTCAGAACTTGTTCTCGGAGAAGACATTTGGTCAGAAATCTAGATGGGAAATGGTGAAATCAGAGACTAATTGGTGCAAAACTTCTTGGGTGACTGTGTTATATTAAAAGTCAACAGGAATAAGAAAATAAATAAACTTGGGAAATGAGGCTTGAGTTTGAGCGAGTTCCCATGGAGTTTGTTTTACTTCTTGCTTATGGAAGACATGAAACTCCATGCAACCCAGCAGGGCACCTTATCCCGTTAGAAGGATGTGGTTCAGCATCACATTCAGGCATAGTTGATTCTTGTCAAATGGTCCTGTCTGAAGATTTGCTCTTCTCTTTGTGGTTCTGCTGTCACTTCCTAAGTATGTTACTCACCTAATAAATCTAGATGTCATTTCCTTCTGGGCAATTTTTTTTAAAGGTTTTACAGTAGGATTCATATTCTGTGGTTGTCTCTGTGTGTTTTAAAGAGAAAGATGAAAGGATTTTACATGTCTGGGTTTGTCTATATCTTATATTTGGTGACATCCAAGCCAAGTGATTTAACCTTTAAAAAGCTTCACACAGGAGCTGGACAAAGAGTTGAAAGGAAACCCAAACTCCTGAGTAAACCAGCTTTATTGGTAGGGCCTAGTGGGCTATACCCAAAGACCCTATTTGAAATGAAAAAGCAAATAGAAATTCTAGAAAGGAAAGAGGCAGTTTGTCTGTCAGAGAGGAAGCCCAACTGAAACACCTGTGAAAAAAATACCTCACTGTCCTCTAATTAATGAACATTTTCTTTAAATGTAGTATTGTGGCTTTCATTTTATTTTTTTCTCTTCATCAACTTAAAGTTAACATGCTCTTTCAGCACTGGTACTAGTTGCATTTAACTTTATACATAACTTTAAAAAACAGTTTTATTTCAAACAATACAAGCGTATTACGATAATGTGGGTTGTATTTTCTCCTGACTTAAATGCTACTGGGGTTGAGACATTAAGTTCCATCTTATGATCTGTAAATCCAAAAATTAGATGTCATTATCATATTTATGACTGTCATTGTCATTGTTTTAATATCTTGATTTTTCTTGAATTTCTCATATTTACTGTTTTTGGTTCATCATCCTTTCTTTTTTCATCTCTTACCTTTACTCTGACATTATTTTTCTTTTTCCCCAAGTGTATTTTTAAATTTTTATAGTGGTGCCCTGTGTTAGTAAACATTTCCATGTTTTCTATGTCTGAATTCTTAATTCACTCTTGAAATGTATCTTGAGAGTTGTTTTCTTGTCTCATATCATAGACGGTATTAGAGCTTTTTAAGGCTTATTTTTTTTTTTTACTGTTGCAAAATGATCTCTCATGTATGGCAAGCAAACTGTTTTCAATTTTTGACTACTTTTTTGTTCATCCCTTTAATGTCATAATTTTTTGGTTTATTCTAATATCTTGATGCATCCATTTTTATAATATCTGTGGTTTCTGAATACAATGAACATATATGTAATCCTGTCTTTCTTAAAGAGAGGACAGCGTTCAACTCTATATCAAATATATCCTTTACTTTGCTATTCTGACTTCTGGGATTTCAATTAGATATTTTAAAAATGCATATTCTATTATTATCTAGCTTAATATTTATCCATAGGTCTATCATTTAGTCCTTCTGTGCTGCATTATTTTTTAAAAACCTGTCTTCAAATTGCTCTCTTTTCAATTGCTTTTAAACTGATGAATAATCAATATGTTATTTATTTATTTTTGAGACAGGGCTCTTAAGCTATTGCTCAGCCTGGAGTACAGTGGCAACCATTCCAGATCAAGTGACCCTCCTGCCTCAGCCTCCCAAGCAGCTGGGGCTATAGGTGCATGCCATCACGCCTAGCTAATTTTTTAACGTCTTATTTTTTGTAGAGACAGGGTCCCACTATACTGCTGGTCTTAAACTCTGGCTCAAGGAATCCTCTTGACTTGGCCTCTCAAAGTGTTGGAATTACATGTGTGAGCCACTACATCTGGCCTCTAATTTAAATTCTTCTGTACTTTTAAATTTTCTTGAATTTTCTGTTTATATTTTACAAAGGTTATTGTTGATAGCCTCTGGTTTAGTTAGATACCCTGTACAAACTTTTAAAATACTGAAGTCAATTATTGTATATCCTGTATCTGATACTTCCAACATCAGTGTGCTTTTGTCTCGGATTCTGTCATTTAACATTAAAACTTAATTTTGGTCCTGTTGGCTTGTGCCTTATGAATCTATTGTGAGTTAATAGTCCTTGAGACTTTATAGTCTGACTTTTAAATTTGTGTTTGCCTCTCTAGGTTCATATAAGCCTATCTATCTAGGAACCCTTTAATCTAAAAGATCTGTTTGCCATATTTTCAGGTGGTGAAGCAATTGTGAATTCTTTCTCAAAATAGGCATGAATCAGGCTTGTAGTTAGAAAATCTTAGGGAGAAATTTTTATTCTTTATTCTTACTACTATTTACATGCCTAAACATAGTTACATCTTCTTCTTAGAATAAGCCCGTTAATTTTGTTTTTGTTTTTCTGGTTTATTCTCTCTGGGCTATCTTTCTGAGGGTTCAGATTTTTTGCAGGGGTCTTTGACCAGACAGACATCTTATTTTGCATGGGCCTTAGGCTTTATTTCTTATTTCTAGACTGATAGTCCATTTAAACCAAGGTTCTAAACCACAAAGGACAATTCAACATCCTCAAGACAAATGAAAGATTTAACATTGTTCACCTACCTGAATCAGTGCATTTTCATAATTTTTCCCTCTAGAAGTATTTTTTTCTTCTAGATCAGCCATATATTTCAAAACGTACATATAAATATTTCAGGTATTCTATACCTAGAAAGTTTCTCTGAACACCTAGTCTGTATTACTAGAAAACATAACTCCTGATGTATTTGTTTCTGATTTGGAAAAGGGGAATTTGTAAAAGTGTCAGTTTTCTCTGTCTTTATGAATAAATTAAAAGTAAACTCACTGCAGCAAGAAAATTTTTTGTTTTGCTTTTGCTTTTGCTTTTGTTTTTTAGGAGAATGAAAAGAAACATTTTCTCACTTCCGTGATTGGTTCTCACACTTTCTTTTCTAATATTTAGCTTTGCTTATTCTTCTACAACTGCATTTGATTAGGTATTCAATTAATGTCAACTTTTTGCAGTTAATCATTTCATGATTTGAACTGAGTATATGAATTTTAAATGTTGTTCAAAGTGCCTTTCTTATAAAAGACAGCAAGAGCTATTTGATAACATTATTATTCTAAAATATACTTGTAAAAATAAGTATGAAATTAAAAAAAAATGAAGGCTTGAACAAACTAGCAATAAGAGTAGAAGAGCCCTATGAAATATTGACAGACTTCAGAACTTCCATAATTGTTAAATGTAAGGTACTGGTACAAGAAAAGACATGTAAGTTCATTAAAACAAAGTGTAGTTAAGCATTAGAATAAAATATATGGATGTGAAAAGCAAAATTCTAATAGAATCTAGAAAAAGTGAATTACACAATAATTAATGTTATAAATGTTGTCTGGCCATATATATAAATACAGCTGCATCTACATAAGCCAAAAAATCCATATGTATACAATGGAACATAAATATTAATATTTGCCATAGAATAGGAGATTTTTCTAGCATATCTTAAAACCCAGACTTCAAAGACAAAAATATTAATACATTTCATTTATATATATAACACAATGATTAAAAGACCAGAAGAGGAAAGATAATGAGAGCTAGAGACATGATAGAAGCTAGAAAGAGTTGGAGAAGGTTAGAAAGAAAATACAGTAAATAAAGAAAACAGGCATCTAATAGGCATATAAAAAGTGACTTAACCAAACTCAGGGATCAGCTTCTTTAGGAAATGTTTCTGGATTACTCTGGCTTACTTCAGCATTTATCTTCTTTGATCCCATAGCATAATGTGTATACTTTATTTCTTAGCATGTATCAGGTTATTCTAAAATAAACTGTTTCAAGTTCATTGGGTTTTTGTGGACAGAGAAAGGGCAATGTTTTATTTTTCCAAATAGCCTTAACATTTAGACTTGAGGTCAAGAAACATTTCTCTGTAAAGGATCTTATGGTAATATTTTAAATTTTGCAGGCCATTTTCAACTCTGCTGTTGTAGTAAGAAAGCGACAAAATACAACATATAAATAAGCAAGTATGGCTGTGTTCTAACAAAACTTAGAAAAATAGGCTGTGGGCCAGATTTGGCCTGTGGACTGTAACTTGCCTTTCCCTGGCCTACGTGAATGTCTAGCAAAATGTAGATGGTGCATTGGGGCATCTAACCCCCAACATTCTGCCAACTATTCATAGCCTTACAGCTCCCTCACAGTACACAAGTTAGAATAAAACTGGTTTTAGTTTGTGAAGAAATGATCTGTTCTCAAATCCCTCCAGCTTCTTTTCTCCCCATCACCATGAAACATATGGACTCTCATCCTAAAAAGAGGAGAGTGTGTTGTTCCCACACATTGCTTCTAATGAGATTACCAGTGCCCTGAGGACCATCAGGGTGGTGACAAGGCAGTGTGAACATGGCCTGTGGAAAGCTGGTTTTCTCTTGAAGCCATGTGTATTTCCTTTCTCCAGCTCCATAGTTTCTTTATCCATATACATCTAACTTTCTTTTGCCTACATCTCAGGGCCCAGAGGGTATGCAATTTTGGGACAGGTGCTAAATGATCATGGTTGCCAAGACCACTGGGTTCATATCTGACTGCAGTTCTTGAGTAAGGTTCATAACTCTCTGCTCAGAAGAAGGGAGCATTTGACCCTGTTTCCCAAATGAGGTGACCACAAGAAGGAGAAGTTCCCACATTCTGATATGTTTATTTCTAGTTCTTCCTGACTTAGCTCTCCATCCTTTCTCTCCCCCAAGTACTTCCTTGCTGTGTCCTTCTTATGGCATCAAGAAATGCGGTGGCATTTCAGGATACATGGAATATTTAAGACCCTGCCATAATAGCACCTTTGGGAAAGAGGCACCAATCAGCTCAGGTGTCTCCTTTCAATACAATCTCTTTTTGAATTAAAACACTAGGGTTTGCTATCCTCAGAAGTCTGTCTCTATGGCACTTGCCCAGATGAATGAGTCAAAATTTGGCAGCCACTAGCTCTAAAGTCCCCCAAAGCCAAATCTCTACAAGGGAGACAGTGGGAAGTGGGAACTTTGGTAATTTATCCACAGTCCTTTACTGAAAAAGCCTGGGAAAAAAGCTGTAGATTTTTTTTTGTTTGTTTTGCTTTTGCTTTTGTTTTTTAGGAGAATGAAAAGAAACATTTTCTCACTTCCGTAATTGGTCCTCACACTTTCTTTTCTAATATTTAGCTTCGCTTAGTCTGCCACAACTGCATTTGATTAGGTATTCAATTAATGTCAACTTTTTGCAGTTAATCATTTCATGATTTGAAATGATTATATGAATTTTAAATGTTGTTCAAAATGCCTTTCTTATAAAAGACAGTTTATTTTATTCAACAAGTTATAACTAAAGCCATTTTCTTACGTCTTTAGTCAGAGAAAGCCTAAGCCCTGCATTTAAGCTTTCCAATTGATTAAGTCAGCTCTATCCAGATTATCCAGGATAATCTCCTTTACTTAAAGTCAACTGATTAAGGGCTTTAGTTACATCTGCAAAATCTCTTCTCAGCAACACCTATATTAGTGTTTGGTTGACTAACTAGAGACTTTAGCCTAACCAAGTTGACACATCCAAAAAGCTGTCACAATGTAATCCTCAAATACTATTTTCACTCTACTCCTCTAGCTCTTTTCTGTTTTCCTTTTCTCTCTCTCATCCCTTCTCTCTTCCTTTATTCTTCTCATTGAAGTCATTACTTGTATTCACAAATACTCTGGTTGTTCCCTTCTTTGGACCTGTGACAAGTTTCGCTTCCTGGCCTTCTGATGGTTACACTGGATCCTGGGTCCAGTTCTGGCCGGTGAAATATGATGGTGTCACTGATGAGAAATCCTCTAGCATTATCATGGGCACAAACTATGACTGACATAGATTGTAGTCAACGTGGGAAGATAAGCTATAGGATCATAAACTATTGACCAGTAAGTCTAAGTAACTTATAATATAACTCCTAGAGGGCAGCAGAGTTCAGAGAAAGGAGATAATCCCAGTCAACCCAAGTATAGGTGTGGCTTACCTGTGTAATAGAGTATCACAAATAAAATGGGGGCAGTGGAGGAGGGAGCACAAATATGAGCACTGTGAAGCATACTTGGTTTCAATTCATTTTATTGACTTCTTCCATTTTAAGTGTTCATTTCTTCACATATTCTGTGCACTTAACCTGCTCTAGTTATTCCAAAATTAAGTTTCATTTTGGCATGAAACTTAAAATTTGAGTAAGGGAAGAAGTCAGATGTATGAAGAGGCAAGAGAAGATGTAAAGACTGTGACACGGGAAAAGTCTAATGTCGAAAGCCAGTGTAACGTAGTAAGAAAGGTAAACGCTGGTAAAATATGAGGGGAGACATAGACAGTGGCCAAATTTATTTAGAATTATGTACATCACACAAGTCAAGGTAAAGACATTTATTTTTAAAGACAAAAGGAATCTTGGTGAGCTAATGTAAGGAGATTCAGTCTCTGAAATTCAGTTTTCATATATTTAATATAAAAATACCTCTGTAAATTAAATGAAAATACTACTGTATAATCAATATACAAATTAAATGAAAATACCTCTGTATAATCAATATAAAAATTAAATAAGTGTGTTTCACTGTAAAAATTATAACACAGTGCTTGACCATTTAAAAACAAAACTCATACTAGGACCTCATTGTTTTCTTTTGTAAATATTACCCTTTTATAATTCTAGGGTAACTTAAAAGTGAAAGCTGATCTAGTTTGTGTGGAAAAATCTTAGGGCTTTTATTTTTCTTTAAAAAAAACAACTTTGGTTTAAAAACATTAACTTTGGTTGTCAGGTAATATCTCAGGTTATAACAAACATCAGAGAAAAAAGTCCTTACAAATATTTTAACAATAAAATATGATTGTGTTTTCACTTCTTTTTTTTAAGCCATTTTAGTGCCACATCCAAAAAAAAAAAAAAAAAAAAAGAATCTAAAGTTTTCATGTCATTTATCTCAACTAATCTTCAGTAATTTGTAAGATCCAATAAGCTCCACATTGTTTATAAAATAAGTAACCCAAATTTTGTGGGTGACTGAGGCATATTGATCAAAGATAGAAAATATATGAAAGAGTGTAAAATGAAAGCTGTATTCTAAATTACTTCAGGCAACAAATAGAAAAAAGAGATAAAAATAAAATCACCATGCAAATACATGACCACTTATAATTGTCAAGGACATTGTGGTTTGTGAAAACAATATTAAAGAATGGAAGAAGACATGAAAATTGTTTTATTTTTCAGAGTTCATTTCTTTTCGTGCTTTAACACAATACCTTTATAGAATACCATGATTATTTTTCAATAAGACTCTGCTACAAATCCACTGTGGAATTTGACAGCTGATATTTCAACTCTCTCAGCCCTAGATTCATTATGTGTAAAATGAGAAAGTAGGATGAATGATCTCTAATGTCATAAAAAAATTAGGTCTCTCATTTCTTCAGTTCCCAGAGAGATATGTTCTGCTGTAGTTTAATTTGGGAAGTAATTTTATAGTCAATTCTCTTTGATGATATCTTATCATTGTTGGGGGAGTTCACATAAAAATGGGAATCTTAAGTGATAGCAGCAAAAGCCAAAATGCACTGATTACTTCTCTTTCTCCTCCTTCTTTTCCTTGCTGTTCTTCCTCCTCCACATTATCTTCTTTTTCCTCTTTTCCCCTTATTGTCATCGTCTATCACAAATTACACAATTCTACTCATAAATGTACCATTGCAGAGAGGAAACTCTAGAGCTAATTCATATCCTTTGGATATGCATAAGCTAAAACCACATGCAGGACACACTTACTGTCTTTCAGATATGTAGGTAGATCGAGGTCTGCCTTCACTGAGACTCAAGAAATACGTGACTGATTTACCAAGAAATGACTTCTAACAATTTCATTTAATAGCTATTCATATCCCAGGTCAGATGCAATTCCCTCTACCAAAAGCCTTTTAGAATGCCCCCAATACCTCTCTTATTACATATTCCTTAGGGGCCTTACTTGAAAAGGTAAAGATTCTGTTTTTTTTAGCTGTCATAATCACCACCACATCACCCTAATACAATTTCAATCACAGAGTAGTTTCTCAATAAATATTTAAATGGGCAAATCTTTTACAAGTGAAAACCACCCAGTGCACATACCTGGATGATTACATAGACTATGCTCTAAATATAATTGTACTTAATTAATCTTTCTGGACATGAAAATGGGTATCAATTGGAAATAAATTTTCTTTTAAACTTTTTGACTCTTTTTAAATAACATTTAAACACATACAGTTGTACAAAATATTTCCTTTCCTTATATTGTTATTCTACTAACTTTTTTCCTATAATTTTTTAAAAGACTTTTTGGTTAAAAACTAAGGCATACATAGGTGCTAGCCTAGGACTACACAGGGTCAGGATCATTATTATCACTGTCTTCCTTCTCCATATATTGTCCCCTTGGAAAATCTTCAGGGGCCATAACATGCTTAAGTTGTCATCTCCTGCGATAGCCATGCCTGCTTCTGGAACACCTACTGAAGGACCTTAATGAGGACGTTTTGCAGTTAACCTCTTTGATTTTTTTTATGAGTAGAAGGAGTACACTCTATAATAATGATAAAAGGTATAGTACAGTAAACACATTAACCAGTAACATAGCCATTGATTATCATTATCAGCTATTAGGTACTGTACATAATTGTATGTGCTATACTTTTATATGACTGGCAGCACAGTAGGTTTGTTTGTACCAGCATCACCACAAACATGTGAGTAATACGTTGCACTAAGATGTTATGAAGGCTATGACATCAATAGGTGATAATAAATTTTCAGCTCCATATATAATCTTCTTGGAGATCATATATGTGGTCTGTCATTGACTGAAATGTCATTATAGGGCATATGGCTGTATTTATCAGACTAATTAGGTCTTATATAAGTAGATATTTATTATACATGTGTATACATATTTTACCTAATCCTTATCTTCTCTCCACATGAGGGCCCTGGATGCAGAGGCATGGAAACAGATGAAAAACAGCCCTCTCTCTTTCTTCAGACGTCTTAGATGCACACTGATTTTCTGAATGTAGCTGAGTTGTTTTATAGGGATTTCTTGTCTTTAGAGACCTAGTAGTGTTCTGAAGAACCAGTCCTAACATTCTCAAGCATGAACCTTACCCAAATATAGCTATACATTTTGTGAAGGAAAAGAATGACTTACTTCACATCATTCTTCCCTACTTTCTATTTACCCATGTTAAAACAATCTCTCCAAGAAACTTCTGTTTTCTAAAGATTAGGGGGGTTTTACATCACAGGACCCCCAAAACACAAATAAATGTTACTTGCAAATCATACTTAAAAGTACCTTCAGTCAATCCTTTAAGGGAAATTTTCATAGGTGGTTTCCAGAATCTTCTTTCTTCTTAATGATTCTCATTTCTTCTTCTTCTATCCCCCAAGTTCACCCCAGAAACTCCCAAATTCTCACTTGTATTTAAAACCTTTCAGTTCTCTTTAGTATTATCTGACATACTTTACTTCAGAATACTTTCTTATATCCAAATCTGTCAAAGTATACATTAAAACAACCAGCCTTCCGTTTACCAGGAAATGGTGTCTGGCAATATATGCTTTTTCAGTTGCATTAAGCTGCTATTACTCATCTTTGAACTGGGGACATACTTACCTGTCTGTGTTCTGGCATACATCAGATAAGATTATGTTCGCCTAAAACATTGCAGGGGAGGAGACAGACAAAACCCTGAAAAATTAAGAGGATCCTGGCTACGACCGAATCACCTTGAAGATTTTCCCCTCACATAGAGTTCAGAGAATTTTAGATTACAGCCTTCAAGTCTAAGGCCTCATTTTCAGGAGCTTCATTTTAGGAGCTTCATCTCACTCCCAAATCAAGTATGGACAATTATTTATGAGACTGCTTCATCTTCACGATATTTCCTCTCCATCTGTAAAAGATCGAGGAAACCTATGTTGTCCAGGACCTCCTGCGTATTTACTGATGGACAGCTAGTGTTTCACAGCTTCGTGGTAGTTTTGACAATTGGCTCCCAAAGTCTCGTCTGAACGTTGCTATACAAATATAAGATCCAAATCTACATTCTTCTGCTCTGCCTGCTAAAGTCTGAAGAGTCTGTGGTCGCATCGGGTTACCTGCCCTCTAGTGAAGGTAAATAACAATCCGGATGTGCCCACATCCGTGCAGAATGTGTGCTTTCTAGAAGGCTAATTCATACCCAGTGTAGCTGAAAGGATCCCCGCTATAGAAAGCTTCCTTCACTCCAAGGCCCTCAGGCTGAGAAGCCAGCCTAACATTTTGTTTTCTTTGTCTAAGCAAAATGAAAAGCTTGCTAACTTAGATCAGACTGTGACAACTCTATTTCTGAAAGAATCTATTCATTACTCACTGAGCCAGTGTTAATGTGGGAATTTCCCAGGAGGTAGAGCAAAAAGAGGCATCAATTCTTTTCCTGTGCAGCCTTGGATCTGGCACTAACTGGGTCTGTGACTGTGGGGAAGTGTCTGAACTCTTTGGGCCTCGATGTCCTCATCATCATTTTTAAATAAGAACAAAATTACCCATCAAACAAATGTGGCATAGTTGGAAACATGCTTTGTAATTTACTAAAAGTCTAGAAATGGGAAGTGTATTTTTGCTTACAAAATCTCTAAAATAAATATAATGTGTTTCTATAGACCAATGAGAAAAAGCAAGGTGTCTGAAGAAGAATTAAACTCTGGACTCTGACTTTTAAAAAACATTATACATCTTAAAATGTATGCTTCTACCCCAATTAGACACACAACATGTGTTGCATTCATTACTTGATTCTATCTTTTTTTTTTCTTTTTGAGACAGAGTTTTGCTCTGTAGCCCAGGCTGGAGTGCAGTTGCATGATCTTGGCTCACGGCAACCTTCACTTCCCGGGTTCAAGCAGTTCTCCTGCCTCAGCCTCCCGAGTAGCTGGGATTACCAGCACACACCACCACACGTGGCCAATTTTTTGTATTTTCATTAGAGATGGAGTTTCACCATATTGGCCAGGCGGGTCTCGAACCCCAAAGTGCTAGGATTACAGGTGTGAGCCATCATGCCCAGCTGATTTCTCGTAATTATCTTGCCCCCAAACCCATCTTCATATTTTCTTTTACATATTCATACATAAAATATGTAACAATTTGGTGTTATTTTTGCTTATCAAATTGATGAGAATTTTAACAAGCCAAAATGGCCAGTGTTGTGCAAAAACAAGCATTCTGAAACATGGCTGTTAGGAGTGAAATATAATGCAACCTGCCAGCAAGCTAATTTGATATATGGACTTGTAAATTTCATAATCTTTGATGTGGCCTTTCTAGGACATTATTCAAAGGCCAGAATTGTGGTTAGTTTAAAAAGGTTCAGCTACCAGGAGAGTGATTACAACATTATATGGAATAGAATTAGATGGGAAGAGAATGGGCAGGAGGGTGGGGAGAAGTGGGAGAGAGAGAGAGATTGAGAGAGAGAGAAATTAATACCCTTTAAGTAAAGCAGCAGCATACAAATTTTGTTGAGACATGTATGAGGGAGAAAATAGCAGGTGAACAGAAAACTTCTCATGAAGTCAAGGAAAAGCCTAG
The DNA here is from genome assembly GCA_963573385.1 of Cacajao melanocephalus. Classification (NCBI taxonomy): domain Eukaryota; kingdom Metazoa; phylum Chordata; class Mammalia; order Primates; family Pitheciidae; genus Cacajao; species Cacajao melanocephalus. The sequence goes on along the minus strand of CAUYLG010014828.1, from coordinate 13,128 downwards.
GAATTATGAAAAAAGTGACTTGAAATTAATTCTAATTGAAATCAGAAAGTTTTATGAATTCACCTTTAGCACTGAGACAGAGAGAGAGAGTGTATGTGTGTGTGTGTAGATGGGAAAGATGATGAAAATGTCTCCTTGGGTCAGAGTTATTACTTTGCAAAAAATTAGGATGAAATTGTGTTAATTAGACAATGAATTATATCATGTCAGTTAAACAGGTACATTTTACAAGCCAATGAGTTCTAAGATTGTTAAGATATATGGTTTCAGAAGCCTTGAGAAAATGTAAAACACTTCCCAGAGAGGAAACTCCCCCACGGATTCGTCCCACATTGGTGAAACACTGCACATAACTTTACCTCATTCCCTGCACAAAACCAGCAGAAACTGGGCAGAAGTCATTGACTTTCAGAGAATTCCAGCAGCTCTGAAGATTAAAATCTTGAAAAATGGGTAGTAAGTGGTACCTGGAATCATGTTTGTTTTTTTTTTCTGACAGAAGATGTGGCACATCTCAAAAGAGACTCTAATACAAGACACCAAATGGGGAAAAAAAATATCAGAAGACTGCAAGGTAATGAGGAATGAAGGGAGAGAGTTAGGGACCAGAAGATCCCCCATGTGGACCTCCTCCAAGGATTCAAGCAATAGACATTCTTGGTTTGTGTGGTAACAACTAATAAGATAATTAGACCAGAGATTTAATTTCTTATTTCCTTCCCCTATCCTGCTGGTAGTACTATCTGAACTTTTTTTTTGAGACAGAGTTTCACTCTGTCGCCCAGGCTGGAGTACAGTGGCATGATCTCGGCTCACTGCAACCTCCACCTCCCAGATTCTCCTGCCTTAGCCTCCTCGAGTAGCTGGGCTTACAGGTGATAGCCATCATGCCCAGCTATTTTTTTAAGGGGGGAGTATTTTTAGTAGACACAGGGTTTCACCATGTTGGGCAGGCTGGTCTGGAACGCCTGACCTCAGGTGATCCACCCGCTTCAGCCTCCCAAAGTGCTGGGAGTACAGGCGTGAGCCACTACGCCCAGCCTGAACTTTCAATAAAAGACTGCTTTAACCATCAACAGAATCCTATATATCTTTCATTCTGGGAAGGAAAAGAAAATAGTATTCAAATGTGATAATTGGCTGGGTGTGGTAACTCCTATCTATAATCTCAGAATTTTGGGAGGCCAAGATGGGAGGATCACTTGAAGCCAGGAGTTGGAGGCACAGTGAGCTGTGAGTATGCCACTGTACTCTAACCTAGGTGACAGAGTGAGACCCTGTCTCAAAAAAAAGAAAAGTAGTAAAAGAGAAAAAAAGTGATAAGTGGTAACTAGGACTTCCTTCTTAATCCCATGATGGATATCAGTAGCAGTGCCATTGTCAACCTAAATATATACGTAACTAGTGTTTCTAATTAATAATATGAATGATTTTATTATTGCTTGCTCACATTTCCATTTCTTACCATTTTTGCCTGTATTTTTTCTAATGGCCACATACAACATTGTATTAAGAAAAATACGTAATCTACGCTGATGGTCAATTTTACTCTAGGGTCGTGTTCCCAATTAAGGTTGTAGGTTAAAGAGAGAATGTAGAAGTAGAAGTCACAATACTCATTGATAGTCAAGACTGAGGCAGGGCACGTGGAAGGATGGGGTTCCTTATAGATGACCAGTGATATCAGTGGCGACAGCATGTTTGAAATTATTGTGTGAACAAGATATGTGAGTTAGGATGGAACTCAGATGCCTCAACTTTAAAACTTATACTTTTAATAAAACCTGGAATTTACCCCAGGATATTGCCCTCATATCCTTATATTTGGTCTCTCATACACGATCTGTCAAAGAAGTATTTGGAGCCTGTGTAGTAGAGGTTTCTGCCAACCACTGGCACTGCCAGAAACAGCTGGAATCTTCTCCCCAAGTGAGTTTTGTAGTAGAAATCTGCGAGGCCTGAGAAGAAATATTTTGTGCTCCCCATATACTTTACTTTGTCCAAACTTCACAACCTACTTTGTACCTCAAGGATACCCGGGTAGGAAGTCTGAAACACTGGCAGATTTACTTAGATTGCCTCCTGGGGAAAGGTTCCCACTTCATTTACCGTGAGCATGTGGCTTCTGTCTAAATTAATCCTGCCTCTTTATTCCCATGTGGGATGGATGGAGTGTGTGCCTGGTGGGGACTGGGGAGGGAGGGTACTTGGAAATGCTTAGTTTCAGGCCCAGTCACAACCTTTTCCTCTGTTTATGTTCACATAAGAGGACTGCTCTGGGTGAAGATGCTAACATTTAGGTGGTCTCTGCTTTTCTTCTCCAGGCCTTTGTGTAGCTGTGAGTGTAGGAGTAAGGCAGACTCCTTGCATAAGGAGAAGGGACAATGCTTGAGTTGATTTCCCTTTTCCTTGGAAAGGGGATGACAGGAATATAAGTATATATACCATGTAAAATGGAAATCACACATCATACTGGACTGCTTATATCCAAGGTAACATGACACAGATGAAAAGAACAGATTTTTCTAATAGTTTTTTGAATGGACACTTAATAATTCTATGGTCCAAGTTTTGGATGTTTGCTTTTCAAAATTACTTTCAAGTTTGCCATATGTATCTTTTCCTTTCTGAGCCTCTTAATTTATTTTCTACTAATTGACTATATTAGAAAATGTCTACCTGCCTGGATTGTTTTAAGGAATAGATGAAAGAATCTTTGTTAACTGCTATATAGAAGCTCACCAAAGTAGCTTCATTAGAGTTCTCATGGTTTTTTTCTTGGGAATTTTCCTGATCCCCAGTTGGGTCTGAAGCTTGATCTTTTTTTTAAAGGACCACGACTATTAATGATCTCTTATGAGAAACACATACCATGTGGCATCAGTGACCACGTCCATGCTTTATCTTGTTTACTGTCTTCCTTACTGTTAGATTAGAAGCTCTTTGAGGATATGCGTCTGTTTTAATTCTGGCATATAGCAGACACAAGTAAATATATGTTTAATGAGTAGATGAAAAGATGCAGTCAGATTCAACATGATGATTGCACTGCAATAGATCTAAGCAGAAAGTGCTCCAGGAACCCAAGGGAGGAAGAATTAACTCTGCATATGAGAATCAGAGCATGCTTGCATATCATTTTGGGTTATTTTGTTCTAGGACTCTATCACTCTGTGATTACGAAGGAAGTGCTCTCCTTTCCCAAAGACTGATAGAAAGAAATGTAGCAAGTGGAGGGATTGGTAAAGCATCTGGAGTATATGTGGTCCTATTGTCCCACTGGGCTATTTTCAGTATTCAGGAAGCTGTATTAGCTCACCTTCTGATTGGAAAAGCTGCCTCAATAATAAGAGAGGTGTTGCAATACTAGATAAGTAGGGGCAAGAAGCCTATAAATAGAACTAAAAGTAACACAAGCTACAGTACTGAAGGGCATACGTTTTATTGTTATTAGAATGAAAATGGTAAATTATGCACATGCACACACACACACACACAAACCAACATGGTCAAATAGAAGAATATTATCTTGAACATTTAATTTTAAAAGGCCTATGAAATATAATTTTCTCAGTGAAGATAGGTTAGGGAATCTCAATTTTGGTAAACCTGAGCTTGAAAGAGCTTGATACTGGATAGAGCATGGTACTTAGAAGAAAAATTCCCATTATGCTTTTGACTGGCCTTGGGAGCTTAGACTAAACCTCATCCTGAAGGCCTATGAGAAAAATTAAAGTGAAGTAACAGAAATTAATGCTATGTTTTTAAAAACACATCAAAAATCAACAGAGTATTGCTTTTCAAACTGAGTGCCATATAAAGGAAGTATAATATAGGGTAGATATAAGTGGTTAGAACATTATTTTTAATATTGCACTTATGAGAATGTGCCTCACAAAAATCAATCAGATTATATCAAATATTAGGGGCTCCAGCCAGAATTAGAATCTTGAGGCCACATATATCCAGCAGTAAGAATCCATGAACCCGTTGCTTTGGAAAGTATTAATAAATGGAAAGAGACAACGTGGGTTAAATTCCCATTGCATTATAAGCAGGAACTATACAAAAGGCCTGCATATTGTTTGCTCTTATACTTGGATGTGATTGTAGTAAAAGTAGCCAAAAGCCTTATCATATTGCAGTAACTTTTGCTCAAATAACCAAACTCCTATATCAGCAAACTTTTTTTTCTCATGTACTTAAATTTTAGGAGGAAAAAAAGTATGTGTGCTATAAAACAGGCTGTCAGAAAATTATTTAATTGTAGTAAAATTTGCCTAGTAAATCCAGATGCAACTTTCACCTGAAGCCAGAGTATTGCACTTTGAAGTTACTAATCAGAAACTGAACCATGATCACCTCAAGATTCTAAACTAGTTAATGGCTAAAATTGTTGAGTATTCTCTTAGGCAGAAAAACTAGTGAAGAGCTGAAAGAAAAAGTAGATTCAGAAAAACACTAAATTAAAATTTTAAGTTAATCAGTAACTTCTCATATTAATCATTATTTCATCTATTTTGTTTTTCATGTTTATAAGATTATTTTTACAAACATTTCATGTTAAAAATTTTTTTTCCCTAACAAAGTATGTGATTTTTTTCTCAGACTTCAGAAGTATGGTAAAGGCGATTTTAGTAAAAAAGGACTTATTTGTTTTAAAAGGCCTAGTTAATTAGGTGAATTTGGTGAGAATAAAACCTAATTTGAAAATAAATTCAACTGAAATAGAAACCTACAATACATTTTAATTTAGGAGAGGAAGATGGCATGATATCATAAATTTACCTATGATAGAAAAAAACACCCATACAATCTTAGAGATGAAAGTCTCCTGAGAAATAACAGAGATTAAAAATGAGAAAAACTGAATACACAAATACATATAATGCAAAGAAGCAAATTCCACCACATTCAAGGAAAAATAAGAATCAGGACATTTATTTAATATGAGTTTCATTGCCCAAGTATGATTTTATTTTAAGGTGAGTGACATTTTATTTAATTTAGAATCCCAGTCATCCAAGAGAACTTGCCAACATCAGCGACTGGCCCAGAGTCTTCTGAAGTTTGGACTCGATGCTCTGTAGCTTGGCATCTCAAATGGAACAGTTGGCTGGTCTGACCATGCTCTCTCTCTCTCTCTCTCTCTCTCTTATTCTCTCTATCTCTGTGTAGCCTCTGTCTGTGGCTAGCTTGGGTTTCCTCAGAGCATTACAGTCAGAGGAGTTAAACTTCCCCGAGAGCAAGTGTTCCAAGGGATCCAGGTATAAGTTGTAAAGCAACATAAGATCTAGCCTCAGAAATCATGCCATATCTATTCTACACATTCCATTGTTAAAAACAAATCAGAAGACCAGTCAAGATTCAAGGGAGGGAGAATATACAAGGATATAAATATAGCATGAATGGTTCATTGGGTGAACATATTCAGAGACAGCTGCCTTACTGCCCATCATACCTTATTTTATTAAACTGCTTTTTACAGATTACTAAAACACCTCTCCTTTCATTTTACTTATAACATTGCTTTCCATTGAAATCAGTGGCTTTACAAATGTCTATTGCTATAATACCTCATTATTGTTAATTTCCTTTTTATTTTGGCATTCTTCTGTTCCTTAATTAAGCAATTTATTTATTAACCAACAAACGCTTTGTGGGTACCTGTTATTCTGGGATTGAGGTTACAAAGGTAAATATGTGAAGACCTCTGCCCACCACAATGTATAGAATTGACAGGTTAATAAACAACTATAGTTATCGTAAGATAAAAACCACGCTCATTGATGCTCATATTGTCAGTGATATGTAAGAAGCAGTTTGAACAAAAGAATAACGTTTCTAGGTGATTGAATATAGAATGTAAAAGTGATGTTTTGAGAGTCTGGATTTTTGAAGAGGGAAAAATGAGGGACAAAATATTCAAGGGCTGTTAGTGTGATGCTGCCCGATTTGTCTTCGGATACTTAATAAAAGTACTGAACTAGTGAAATGTTAAGCAGGATTCTGATGAAGGACAGCAAGAGGGCCAGGTGTGCATTTATACTGACTTGGGACTAACCAACATGGAAGCTAGGACATAAGAACAATGAAGCTGAAAGAAGCATGAAGAAATGTGGATTTCATAAGGTGGGCTTTCAGCTGCCTCAGAACCTGGAATTGAAGTTTGGGCCAATTTTGCCAAACTTTCAAGCATTAAAGATGCTCTCAGTTAGTCATGGGAGTACCTTGTGATGGGGGACATGGAGAGTACCCAACATCAGAAGAGAGTCCCTGAGACAGCATTGTCACTCTCCCTCAGAGGCACATCTTATCTGTCTAGCTTATGTATATTAAAGGTCTATAAAACAGTTCTGGTTTAGATTTATTTCTCAATAAAAACTGCAATATATTTTCATAAATCCAAATAAATGAAGTTGCTTCTAAGTATGTTTATCCAAGTGCTCCTGGGGCTATGAGTAATGCTTTTATCGCAGACCCTTATCTGTTCTTGTGCAAGAACACCACCCCGAGGAGTGAAGGAAGGGGACAAAAAGGAAAGGAGGCCAAGAGAGGAACTTTAAAAAAGAAAATACTCCCTTCCCCTCCCAAAATAGATTAAAATGCAGAATAGGCTGATATAGCTAATTGTTCTAGTTTTGGATTTTCTACAAATCTGTTTCAAGAGGAGTCATGGCAGAATGGGTAACCAGTACCCTGGTAGTGTACCATTATTCTTCCAATCCTGAGTCGAGAATTTACTGTGCTAAAATGAGAATCCCAGGAAGGTCAGCATGATGCCATTTTTCTCACCTAAGAAATTTCTTTCTGCATGTGTGTGTGTACGTTGGGGAAAGGTAGAGTTCTGCGCTTAAACACAACAGGTCAACTATGTTTCGGGTATTTTTGGTCTGAACAAGGATTCTCCTTTGTTTATGTGTTAATTTGCTTTGGTTTTCCTACTTTGTTCCTACTTACTAGTCCCATTTCCTCCTAAGAGACAGCTACTCAAATGTTATATGTGCGTATGTACACACACTTGTGTGTCTATATCTATATGTATGTATACATATATAATATTGTTAGTATATGTATATAGCTTTTAATATGCACAAAAAGTGTTTTTCTATTTATTTCTTGCTGGTTTTTGGCTTGGCAGTATATTTTTTAGTTTTATGAACATCAAGTATGTCCAACCTCTGCATGACATTCTGCTTAACGCCCCCTGCCCCGACATTTGCCTACTAATGGTTTGCCTTTAAGTCCTCATGACATAAGCAATGTCATGGTGAACGTATGTGTCCATTTCCTTTAAATGACTTGTGTTTTTGAGTCAAAATTGGTAGCACTGGGTTTCAGGGTTTATGCATGTTGATTTATACTAAATTTTGCCAAATTCCTCATCAATTTGATTGCTAAAGTTTACACTGACACCTGATATAGTTGGCTCTGTGTCTCCACCCAAATCTCATGTTGAATTGTAATTCTCAATGTTGGAGGTGGGGCCTGGTGGGAAGTAGTTGGATCATGCAGGTAGTTTCTAATGGTTTAGCATCATTAGAAACTCTAGTACTGTCTTGTGATAAGGTTTTCACAAGATCTAGTTGTTTAAAAGTGTGTAGGACCTCCTGCTTCACTCTCTCTCTCCTCTCGCCATGTGAAGATGTGTCTGCTTCCCCTTCACCTTCTGCCGTGATTGTAAGTTTCCTCAGACCTCCCCAGTCATGCTTCCTGTATAGCCTGTGGAACTGTGAGTCAATTAAACTTATTTTCTTCATGAATCACCCAGTCTCAGGTAGTTCTTACAGCAGTGTGAGAATGGACTAATACATACCAAAGTGTGAGAGAATACTTGTCTTCCCAAATCTCTGGCAATACCTGGAGATACTCAGCATCTTCATTTTTTTTCCTTTCGGATGTAGAAAATATTTAAACCTCATTTTTAATTTTTTTTATTGCTGCATCATCTTTTCCTCAGGACAGAGCCTAAAATTTAGCAGATGCTTATACATGTATATTGAACAAATACATGTTACTAAAAGGTGAAGCCCCCTTCAATCAGAAATACTTATTTTTTGTATGAGTTTAGTGTGATTCAGTTATTAAATTTGGTGTATTGAAGATCTCAATATTCTGGAACATTACATCTTTCTGGGCCAGCTCTTTGGAGCTTCCTGGCAGAAAGGTCAAGTTGAAGAGAGGTCAAGTCGATTGCCATTTGAATCCAACATTTTATACGCTTTTGACTTTCTTAACATCTTAACGTTTCTGCTAAAGGTTTATTTTCAATATCTGAAATAGGTGTGATTTAATATTAGATTTATTTGTGTGTGTAGTAGACACTTTTTTTTTGCTGTCTTGCTAACCTATGCCCCACCTTTCTGAGAAATAGCTTTTCATGTTCTCAGAAGCATAGCTATCCAGAGGGTTTTCTTCTGCAGCAAGTGATGTTGTCTTTGGCCACTGCTACTTAAACCAGGCATGGACATATAATTTAATCAAAGTATTTCAGTGATGGCCAAAGTCTATACAGTACTCAGATTTTACACTTTGAACATTAAGGGGATGGAGGGGCCTTGCCAACTAGAGAAAAGCCCCAGAAATTCCCTTATCTTTTAGTAGCTGACACAGTCTAATGGAAGAGAAAGTGTTGAAGTTTATCTCAGTAGCATGTGAGTCTCATGGTGAACTATTTCAATCTTCTCCCAGTTAGAAGAGAGAAAATGCTTCTGAGCATGTGCAGCTGAAATAATTTGGTGAGAACAACTGTTTCTGTTGTATTGAACTTTCCCAAAGAGTAAATGCAATGCTTACTTCTTAAGAGTCTAACTTAGCATAACTGTATTTTTTAAAATTGCCCTTGGATATATTGTAAATTTTACCATCCTGTTCATATTAAATATTAAAAATTTACCCTTACAACATCAGCCAATCTACAGCATTGTTAAGGAGTATGCTGATCACCTTCTACTAACTTACTTGGTAGTCACAGAATCACTCACAAGGACAGCCATTAATGGTAGCATGTAAATTTGGAAAAGCTGTGCTGAAAGCATTTCATCTCACAGCATCCTCAGGATGAATTTAATTAATTGCATTCTTCTCTAGCTGTATAGAATCTAGACATGCCAGTTTTCGCCAGTCTGTATAAAGAGTGTGACTTTGGTGGAAGACACATGAATTCAGGAGTCATAGAGCATCCAAGTTTAGCAGAATACATGGAAGAAAGCTAGGTTTATAAAAAGGGAGCCAAAGTAGGTAAATATAAAAAGAGAAGTTACACCAGAAAGCATATGAAGAGGTGGGAGAAGAAACAACAGAAAGACATGGCCACGGCCTTAGACTCTGCATCTGTTCTTTGTACATAGGGAGGCAGATACACAAACACTAACGTGTACATGTTTATTTTACTACACTACTTTGTGTGAGTTTTTGTTATTTGCAACCCACCCCCAAAAATATTAACTAAGATCCTTTTCTTAAAATCAAGTGTACAAGTTGATTGCCCAGTTAATTTAATAAAAAATGCATAGAACATATAACATAGTAACAAAAGTTATATCCCTTACTAAGACGTCTTGATTCACTGTGTGTAAGCATACATATATACATACACAAGCTATCATTGCACAATCAATTGTATTAATTTGAGAAATATGGGTTGCTATAATTTTAGAAGCTTTTTAAAGCAATATAAATTTATTTCTAACAAAGCATCTTTGACTTTCACATGAGATTTTCTTAAATTTAGTTCTTTGTAATCACATATGTAATTCATATTTACAAACCCTGAAGATACTGACATCTTTTTTGCATACCAAATATATTCCAAAAAGATTTTTTTCAAACCAAAAAGCAAGAGTTCTTGAGTGACTTCTTAAGAAAGGCAAATGGTGAACTGGAATAAACTTACTCAGAAAATGGCAAGCAAGTATAAAGATCAGAAAAAGTAAAGAAAATGATAGAATATTCAGCAGTATAATGGAATAGATTGGCAGAAGAAAATAAGAGCAGACATAAAGAAAAAAAGATATGTTGGAAATTAAATAGTTGAGTATCAGTTGATTCAAAAATAGATACAAATGATAGCTACCAGAATGTGTAAGTACACAAAGGAGATGAAATCATTAAATTATTATGTATTGATTTTCAGAAAGATATACAAAGAAAATTAAACTGCATTGGAACAAAATGGTTAAGAATTTTGTCATGAGGTACATTTTTCCTATTTGACCACCCCTCGATGGGAGCAGTAGCATTCATTAGGAGAACTAAAGAAAGATACCTGCCTAGAATGCCAAATTTCAATGCTACCTAAAAAGATTCATTATCTCTTAGTCTGGGGTTGGCTCAGGAATGTGTAAATTCCAGAAGAGCATAAGACATAGAGGAAGCAAGAGAAATGTCAAAGTCACACTAAGTGTCAGAATGGGTTCTCTAGCCCAGTTAATCTTATTTGCAAACTTGATGCTAGAAGCAAGAAGGAAAGATATACAGGTACACAGGAAAATGTGATTCCAGGAACATACAAAGGAATAATGAGTGTTATGTACGATAAATCACATAGATCTATTAGCCAGATTAAAACTTAAATAAGAACTAGTACCAAATCCTGCTAGACCCTCAAAATCCAGGCCCATCTGTGCTCTCCAATGTCCAACTGTATAGTACAGATAGATCCTGAAGATTCTTTGGATGTATACCTTTTGGTACTTTAGTAGGCCCAGCATTTTCCTGGACAAATTATGTTGTGACAGTCTTAGTTTCTGGTCTAGTGGCAAGATGGGAAAGTGGAGGCAGATTCTGGAGGTGGCTCACAATCTTGTATAAGAAATAGGCTTCTACATCATCTTCATGCAGGAAGCAGGGAGGGATAGCTTCTAAGAACACTTATTTAAGTTTCTCTGAAAGTTGCCCTGGCTTAAAAAGAGCTACCTTCTAAAGATCACATGCACTTCCATGGGCAGCCTGCATCTCATGATGGCTTGAGGTAGGGATGTAAAACACCATCTCAGGAGGATTAACAATAGCAAGTCCATCTTCATAGCTCTTTCTGGGTTTGGCTGAGGCCTTCAGAGTGACTGCATCATTGCCCAACTTCCCTCTCAGCCCAGATATGCTTCTCTTCCCCCAGTTTAATCCCAAGAGTACTCTCTAATAAGTTTCCTGCATGCTAATGTCCATCTCAGAGTCTGCTTCCCCAGGAACAAAATCTTCCATATTAGCTAATACTAAATCAATCAGTCAATGTTCAAATGTTATTTTAAAAACATATCAAAATCCCCATCCTGCTGGGAAATGCCAGCTTTGAAATAACCGTATCAAGATATCCCCTATTTCAAAAAATCTCCATAAAAATGTTACAGATTTTCCTTTATGGAATTACTTCAAAGACTCCTCTTAACATTTTTTCGTCTTTTAAAATCAATTGTTGATAACTACATAAAGCAGAAAAAGAAGAAATAAAAGTTGATTAAAATGAATGCTAACTGTATTGTAGGTGATATATTATCACATTTAATTTTCCTCACAGGTGTACTAGGTAGACAGACATTCAACCCATTTATTTCTTCCTTCTTTATGTAGGTGTCTCTCAGAAGTGGCTACACTGTGAAGTGAAAGAAGCTTAATCTTCACATCTGTAAATTATGTGTGCTCTTTCCAAGACCCTTCAGGGGACTATAGCAGTGTGTGTGGCTAATTGGACATGCACATTTGCAAAAGTATAGTTTTTAAAGATTAGTGTCCTAGGGCCAGGCGCGGTGGCTCACACCTGTAATCCCAGCACTTGGAGAGGTCTAGGCAGGTGGATCACAAGGTGAGGGGTTCAAGACCAGCCTGGCCAACATGGTGAAACCCTGTCTGTACTAAAAATACAAAAGTTGGCTAGGCGTGGTGGTGTGCGCCTGTACTCCCAGCTACTCGTGAGGCTGAGGCAGAGAATTACTTGAACCCGGGAGGTGGAGGTTGCAGTGAGCTAAGATTGTGCCACTGCACTCCAGCCTGGGCAACAGAGCGAGACTCTGTCTCAACAAAACAAAGAATCCTAAAAGAGAGATTCACAAATTACATAAGCTTCAGACTTTGTAAAACCTGGATCTGCCTCTGGTACTGTTTGTTGCTTTGGGTTTCCTCGTATTGGCTCTATGTTCAGTCCAAATTGAGCATTGGCTTTAGCATTGAATTTTACTCCTTTTAGTTTTCCTGTAACTCAATCAAAGTCTTGAGTGAAAGCTGAGTTTCTTCCATTGGGTTTGGATGGCTGTTCCTCTAAGACTTTCATTATTTCTCAGAACAGAAATACTGGGCCTTCTTGTTGTCAGCATTTCCAGGTTTTCAGCCTCAACATTTTCTAGCCTCATCACCATGCTCGAAGGAGGTTTGATAGAATGTAGAAAAAATTGGCCTGCACACCAGAGAAATGTTGCCAATAACTTCCCTCTGACCTCAGGGGTGTGGGAGCAAGCCTTCGAAGTGATTATCGCTGAGTATCGGTCATACCCGACACAAGAAACCATAGCTTTAAGGCAAATTTTTCTTCCAATGCTGTTTGCTCTTAGAAGCTTTACTTTCTGGTCCAACAATTTCCCCTGCTCCTTGCTACTCGGATATGCAGTCATTTATAGTTAAAAGTGCAGCTTTGATTGTAATGGTAATATAATAAAAGCTGTTTTGAAGTCTCTAATTAAGATACATAGATTTTTATGTTACCAAAATTTTAAAAAATAATAATTCACATCGCATTCTTTTAAAGCAGTTATACAGTTGGAACAGCCTTCCTGCTATGGTACAAGATTTCATAGTGAGTATAATGAAGACTATTACTGAATTTGTAAGATAAAAATAACATTTTTTTTCTTAAAAAGAAAGTTTTTGATTATATAGGTTTTGAAACATGATGTAGAATAGCTGGACTGACATTTTCTCATCATTTTCTAAGTGTTCATTTTCAAAGCAAATGAATATGGTTTAAACAACTTGTTTTAAAACATATATTCCTTTTTATGGGGAGAGATTTGGGGGAACACTATGTTCTGAGTTCTAAATGACAAGTCCTACTCATCACCAGATCCCCTTCCAGTTTTCTTTTTTTTTCTTTTCTTTTCTTTTTTTTTTTTTTTTTTTTTTTTTGAAATGGAGTCTCAC